>NJDD01000571.1:99403-117375 GCA_002245505.1 Calephelis nemesis
TGTCGGTAATCTGTATAGTTTTGTCGTTGCCCAAATTTGCCACATCGGTATTGTAGTTTTGAGGATACACGAAAATTTCAGACTGTGGATGTGATGGATGAGACCTTAATCGTGGATCTTTTCTTCAAATTTGTGGTATACCTGAGGTTACATACCGAAACTGTTGTGATGTCTATAGTATTTACCGATAGGCAAACTACATTATAATACATGGACACAGTTTACAGCGGATTAAGGGATTAAAAGACATGCAAATTGTTGGTGGAGACCTACCTGGTGGTATGTTGGTAGTTCTGTGAATAGGGACCATTAGGGTCAAAGTTGCCTATTGCTATTTTTCTTTTCATGATATTTATCAGCTGTTGCCCGCGGCGTTGCCCGTGTGGTCCCACAGGAACAGTGTTTCGGTATAAAACTTTTATATGTGTTAATCTAAGTTACCCACTATGCATGTACCAAAATTTAAAAAAATCGGTTCATCGGTTTTATCGTGAAAGACAAACAAACAGACTAACTTTCGCAATTATAAAATTAATGGGATTTAAAACATTGTTTTGAAGTATTTAATTGTATGAGGCTGAGTTGAGCTACTGAACCCTCTGGGCTCTGATCAACCCTAAGACCAAAGCTAGATTTTTTTAAGTATTGGTTTATTGTCGTATCATATTATATATTATAAGACCACCTTATTAGTCAAGTGGCTAGCGTACACACTTAACTACATCGACCAATCCCGAGGCTCGGGTTTGATTCCCGACGGGGGTAGGCATTTGTATGATGAACATTTAGATGTCTGCATTTTCCGAGTCTAGATGCTTCTTAAATTTATTCTGGTATCTATTTAAGCATTTTTATGTATTATGTCGTTGATTTATACCCATAACAGAAACATATAATTTGCTTACTTTGGGATTATATTCAATTTGTGTGACTCTTCTAAATATTTATTTATCGTTTGACCATTAATGTTGCTTTCTGGTAGCGATTTTCCGGTTCCATATTGTTTCAGTACCGGATATTTCAGAAGCTCTTAGTCCTATGGTATACTGTTACCATACTGATGTACTTAAAATCGGCATAATGGGTCTGCAGTTTAAATTTACTGTTTAAACCACTGAAAGAAATTAACATCAATATGAGGAGAGGTTTTGAACTAATCACTCGATAGAGTTTAATTTCCTTTAACTTTATCAGCTGATTACAACGTTGTTTTTCACTTAACGGAAAAAGCTATTAAAAACAATAAAATATCAAAATTTTAATAAAAATGCCTAAAAATACATAATATGTTAAATTTTTGCAAATACTAGGTACAGTTATTAGGGTAACTAGATACTTCGTACTTCACGCAAGTTGTTTATAGACACTAAGGTTATACTATAAAAGCAAATCTAATGACAAACCTATATATATTAAGGCAAATAATTTTTTGACAACTTTATCCGTGGAAAGTGAAACACACCTTTAATTAGCGCCGCGGCACAGTTAAGGGAGTACCTTCAATCCGCTTAATTAAATCGCATTATTTTCCGTTTGTTATTTTACTAAGTGACGTGTCACCATGATACTATCGCTGTATTTATAAATGAACACGCGAAACTTAAAATTCAGTTCTAAACTTCACTGTTTCCATGTTTCATTGTAATATTTTCACTTTTTATACCTTCAGATTTGACGTATTTGGACTCATCACAGCGAAATCTCAAATAATCAATCTCAAATCTCAATAAATCAATCTCGAAAGCTATATAACAAGATGTTTTTTTATTTTTTAAACTGTCACAATATTTAGAAAGTGTTTACATAAACCTCATTGAAGTTGTAGCGATTTTGTTAACATTTCTTTGTTTTATAAATTGGTAAAAATATTTATGAAAATTTGGAAATTAAATAATTAAAGGATGTCATATTTTAATATCGCAATAGGTACAGTTATTTTATTAAATATCTGATTTCGACTCGTTTCTTTATGTGGGTTAATTTTAAACATTATTTCAAAAATGCACAAATAAATAACACGAAAAAAAAAAAATTAAATGAAGGTATATAAACCTTTTATTAGTTATGCAGCACAGTTAAGGGAGTAAGTACCTTTAATCTGCTTACTTTAATCAGCTTAATTTTCAATTGGTTGCTACGCTAAGTACTACAATTTTATACTAATCCACTATAATTTTATTTAAAGGACACGCGAGACTATTTCCAATTTATTAAAAAAGTAGTTCTTATATAAATATAAAATATATTTTACTGGCTTTTTCTTTTGATCGCCTTAGTTTAGCAATGCACACTACTCGTACTTTTTTTTGTCTTAGAAGTAAAATAACTACACTCTCTAATGACATAAATAAACGTTGCATAAATAAACTAAACTATAATATGTTGCTGTGTTTTCATCAAAATCGATAAGATGTTAAAAGCTATATTTAAGTTTGTATTTTGGTAGGTACAAATTACCATTAAAACGCATAAATATTCAATAATATAATTTGGATTTTCATCATTTGGATCAGTCAGAGTTTCGTAGTATTCTGTGATTTTTCGTTCATTATCTTATCTCGTACTTTATGGTTCCTTTTTTTTAAAAAAAAATAAGTATTCGATACATTTTGATGACTATTGGAAGTTTTAGAAACTATCTATCTAAAAAGTAATTTCCTAAATCCTGGTGTCGAAATCCGTAATAGATGCTGAGAAAATAACAGAAACAAACAAGGGAAAAATATCTTCACTGTCTTACATCACCCAATCTCAATATCTCAGGAAATATAAGCCCTTCGACTATGTTATGTAATTTGTCGCACTTTCATTTCGTTACAAATGTCAATGTCACTTACTGAAAAATATGTGTTTTGCTAATATAAGACATATAATTATGAATAATATACTCAGAGGGGCTTAAATACACTTAACGCAATAAATTTATGACTTTCTTAATAAATTTGCCAAAAACAATATTAAAACCTACCTTAAAAATACCATATAACTAACAAATAATTATTCAAATAAACCACCTCGAAGCATTCCTTGTGCAAAAGTACCCATGACACTAGCGGCATTACCACGTTGGATGGCCAGCGCGAGTCTTTGCACCAAGAATGAGCCGGAGCGGGTGTCATGCCCGTTATCTCGGAGCCTGTGCCCTAATTCGTAAATGAAGCTTCATGGCACATTGTATAAAACATATAGTTTTTGCCCTCAACTTTGAGCCAAAACTGTGGACATTTTGACTGATACAATTACTCTACTAAAAAAACCACAATACTTTGTGGTAGATACAATACTCTAAATAATTTATTAATATTTTTACTTAAAACTCAAGCACTACTCGATAATGCAGAGAAGGTAATAAATCTTATGCATCCTACAAAATGATCCTTAATACATTTGAATGGTTACAGTGGCGTAATACACTTGAACAAGCGCCAATGCACCAATTGATTACTGATATTGCTATTCTATATTGGTTCTATGCGCTGTGTAAAATATGAGAGCGGAAAGATTTTCTACCCATTTTCAGTTTTATTATCTTGTAGTTTCTTTCGAAACTTTTCCTCACAGAAGATACGTTTAAAGCGTTCCACAGTATATTATTAAAATGATATTAATAATGTAATGTACATAGTATTACTAATTACAATTTTAATTTCCAGAATTTTAGGCTTATTTTGATAAGTTGTATTATTAATCATATATATCATCAATTTGATTATGTATATGATTAATAATACAACTTCTCATATATTCTTATTATTTTATAGAAAACTACTTAATTGTCACAATATCTCAGAAGCAACAATTTTCAGGAATTCCAAATGTTGCAAAGGATGTTTAGGAAAAGACGAAGCAGTAGTGAAAGAAAATTCAAAAAAAGTCACACACTATTTTTAATGTATTACGAGGATTATTCAATTTGTTTTGGTTAAGTAATGAAACGGGACATGATAGAGCTGATGTATTCGGTCGCCACATTTGACGGAGACTAAGTAAATAACCTTAGCAGGTAATTTGTAAATTGATTCCTGGCGCCGGTTTGGCACCGGATCGTCGACAATACTCGTACTCTATTGTGACCGCGCCGTACATTTGCATAAACGTAGATGAGATCAGACCTAGGCTGAGGACACAATATGTGCTTCCGGATATTATATTTATGTTCTCTTAACTCCAATAGTTAAAAGAGGGTTTTTGAAGCTTTTATGTTTATATCTGTAACACATAATTAGTCCTTATAGATTTCAAAGCTTCTGTAAAACCAAGAACTACAAAACAACAGTGACTGAAATTTGATAAGATAGTGAACAGTCAGGTGGCTTTCTTAACACTATTCATGTTTATATAAATTTTAAAGAAAGAAAAAATTTCGCCCCAGACAGGATTTGAACCTGTAACCTTTCGTCTCAAGCCGACGAATGCTCTAACCAATTGAGCTGCTGAGGATTCAAGTCCCGTGGCGAAATTTTTAATTCCTTTTTAACCCGTTTCGATGCAAGTAACGAAAGTTATGTCCATTCTAAAAATGTGAATTTCATCGGTGATGAACTCATTTGGTGGGTACTCAGAATTGTGTATCTATAGGACATAACTACCCGCGTTAACGGGTTAAAAAGGAATTAAAAATTTCGCCACGGGACTTGAATCCTCAGTAGCTCAATTGGTTAGAGCATTCGTCGGCTTGAGACGAAAGGTTACAGGTTCAAATCCTGTCTGGGGCGAAATTTTTTCTTTCTTTAAAATTTATATAAATTTATCCCACGCACAGGGCAAGTGCTAAAAAAATAAAAAATAATAAAAATACGATACTATTCATGTTATTGATGCGTCACTACATTGTGGCCGAATTTTAGCCATACGTGCTCGTCTACCGGTGAACACTAATGCAAAGACAGGAGGAAGAAGCAACGCGAGCAGGCTGTTGCACAGCACTCTTAATCCTTCGCCCCGTAACTCAGTAACTAGGTATATTAAGGAAAAGTGCAGATCAAGAACAGTTCGTTTTTGCATATTTTGGTGCCATTCAGGAAACGCTCGAAGATTATTCCTCAAAACCTTTCCAAACCAATACTTATATGCAAAAACTAGTTGTTACCCGCGGCTTTGCTCGCGTGGCAGTTAATATATTTACTGATTATAGCTCACTAATAAGGATACTTATACGAACTTTCAAACCCTATTTCACCCCCTTAGGAACAGAATTTACAGAAAGGCTTAAATATGTATCTACTCATTTTGAATAAGTAGCTGAAAAATAAAGTTTTATGTTTCTAACTTAAAAATTGACGGTCTTTCATACAAACTTTCAACCCCTATTTCACCTCCTTAGGGGCAGGGTTCCAAAATTCCGTTCTTTGTGGGTGTCTACTCAGTAAAAGGATCCTACTCACCAAAAATTTATGGCTGTAACTCGAATTGTTTTTGCCCGGCGATGATAAATTCATAATAGTCAAATCAGTATAAGTAGATAGAGATAAAATTCACATCTGCACGAAATCATTTGATTGCATTCTCGTTTCTTTTTAATTGTGTGTATTTTAAAAAAAAGGTTACCATCGCTACGGCTGTTTCTGACGGCAACATTAAAACATCGCCCTATGGTATTCCGTTTTGGAAAGAAGGGCGTTGGGTAGCTGATAAATTTGTTCACGTTGTCAATGAAATATTCTTTTGCTTGTTTCTCTTCTAAAGTCAGAATATAAAACTAAAATAATATCTGCTTATGTGTCCAAACCCTAAGGCTTACTAAAACAAATATATCTACCATCACGTCCTTATCTTTCCAATTGTCCGAGGGAGAGGGTCCTGACCACTAATGACAGTACGTGTCCGGGTATTATGTCGACCACTGTGCTATACTGAAATTATATAAATGTGGAAAGTTCTGCGACCTTTGTAATTATAGCCATTCAGCAAACGCGATGTAAAGATAGTTTTTAATTAAGTATCCTTCAGTTTTAATTGGCGTAATGGATGGTTGTTTGTTGGTGCTGGATTGATTGATTTTATGGAAATGATAATATCTTTTAGTTATATTTCAAAGTTTTTCTATGATTAATTGATAAAGGTTTGTGACAATCCCGTAGCCCAATATTATTATAGTCTATTAAATTTTATTTTTCAATTTCTTCACCACCATTCGTTTTGGATTGGTACCACCGCCTTACCTATTCCTGCCGCCATAACGTCATGTCGTGTTCCGGTGTGGAGGGTATGGTAGCCGGTGAAGTTACTTTTGCTCGAGACCTAACATCCTGGCTTCGGGTTGGCAACGCACCTTTGAGTCTCTAGACGACCTGAATTTCTTACCATCAGGAAATCCGTCTGCTTGTTTACCTTCCAATATCATAAAAAAACTGTCCGTCAGACTGATAGAATCCCACTGCAGTATGGTCGGTTTCATACAAACACTTCGCCTAAACTTCCTGCAACAGTGACAAGCACTGATGTTATGGCGGCAGAAAAAGATAATTTGGCTGTATCAATCTGGATGAGTCGTTGCAGAACTCTTAAAGAAGGATACCAAGTAGTGCCTAGTAAGGCTAACAAATAAAATAATTCAATAGTCTAAATTACTAGTTTATTACATCAGTGGGTGATGGAATTTTCACATCCCTATACCCCAATTTATTTTAAATAAGCGCCGACGGCATTAAATGCAAAATAAGTATGAAGTACGTTACTATCTTCGGTAGACTCGGCTTAAAGAATTTTGCACGGCTCGATATTTGGTTTAATACGTAATATATTTGCCCAATCGCTTCTATATAGAGTTTCCACAACCGTTTCACTTATCTTCTTTGAATTTTGGGTGCGATATTTAATACTTTGCCAAGGATCCTTTGAGATATTTTGTTTGAGGTGTACCATGAAATTGTATGCGTGTATTAGGGCTCTCTCACTTATGAGAGAATATCTGTGGCCTGCGTCTTTGCTCGCTCTATTATTAATAAATTCTCTGATTTTATATACTGAAATTTAAATTTAACACGCAAACAAATTTGAGAAGAGCAGATGTCAGAGAAGAGAGAGATAGAGCTGCAATTAATCAATAATTTGGATTTAGAGTTGTCGCCGTTAAGGGACTTGGCTTAAAGTGAAGGGTGAAATATTTATTTCCAATCATACCTGTAACGTAATGATTCTATAGTTAGTTATCCTTAATATATATATAGTACCATTGCTGCCTTTGTGTAGAATTGAAAATCTATAAGCGCCATACAATATTCTGTTAAAACCCAAAATGTTTTTTCAGCGTTTTCAATAAAAGCTCTCATAGGCATCTAATTTTAAGACAAAAAAATACATAAAATACTCAAGAAATTGTACTTTTAAATCTTTCTTTCAAAACTTTTTTTCCTTTAGTGATGAAAATCACATAAACATCTCATTAGTAGTTTTTGAGTTTATAGCTAACACACAGAAAGACAGACTTTGACTTTGTTTTATTTATACAACTAACTGACCCTACAAATGTTGCCCTGTCTTAGCCAACTGACATTTATGTAAAATATTCATATTCCGGTTAAGCTTTTTAAAAGTTTTAAATTTGTTATTTTATATCGTTTTGCTAAATATTTTTTGGCTAATAGGTATTTCAATACCATGCAGCTTGTAAGAGACAGGCATAGGTTAAAGACGTCATTTCTATCAAGTCACTTGTCTGACCCCAGCAATTTGCCAAGGACTCCACCGCCTTATCTATTTCTGCTACTATAATGATTCTGTCCTGTTCTGGTACAGAGGAAAGGGTAGTCGGTAGACTTCCACAAAAGATCGAACATCTCGGCGTCAAGTTAGCGACGTACTTACAACATGTTTGGTGGCCACTACGGTTGTTTCTTGCCATCAGGAGAGCCATGTACTTGTTTGCTGGCCTCTCACACAAGGCTTGAAACCGGTACGAAAAGTACAGGTTCTATACCGGTATTTAGCGGTTCTTGCCATTTCGATACCTGGATACCGGTTCCAAAGTGGGTACCGGTACTTCGTATACCGGTACTGACCCGATACAGGTATCTAATAAGTACCGGTATTAATACCGATAAAAACCGGTATCTAATAAAGGAACCCGTTAAATACAAGTGTGAAGTTGCCAATTTTCCTTTTTATGTATTGGTATTATTTTAATCTCTCATGAAGGAACAGAGATATCTTCGATTGAAGAAAAAATGATGAGTAATATGTTTTCTAGTACCGGTATTATTGAAACAGTACCGGTATCAGAACCCTTAAAGCAACAGTACCGGTACTAAGTCTGGTACCGGTACAAACAGTACAGGTAACGCCTTGGTATCGGTATTGCTTCAAGGTCATTAATACCGGTTCCTAAAAATACCGGTATTTCAAGCCCTGCTCACATAAAAAATAATGTACGTGTAAAGGTTAAATGAAGACATAAATAAAATAAGCAATTCAATGATTCTAATAGATTATAAGTGAACATCACACATGTATGTAAATATAGAATCGCATGGTCTTTCCAAGCCAAAAGTGTCGCCGTTGGGCAACTTTCAAGTCGTTTGCAAAACTCCGATGCTGCAGCGAAGTCTCTCGGGAACAATTCTTGCCCGGTTCCTGAATGAACTTTGAAACATGTTAAACTTTTAATATAATGCTGAGGTGGATTTTGTATGCGATTGTTCGTATTCCGCCAGGAGATGTAATATGTTCGGATACGTTCATGGGGATATTTTTAAGCCCCTGCGTAAAGAGCTATAACACCCAACCAGTTTGTTATGATTGGAGGGTGTATGTGTGTCTGTCTTTCTACAGCATACTTTTAAACGAATGGATGAATTTTAACTGGGGTTTTTTATTATTAAGCTGATGTTACAGGTAGGTTTTGTGGGGAGTTTATAGAAAACGTTCAATTTTATGACTCATAATGTTACGTAACATCATTCATAAAACACAAATAATTTAGTTTTCTATGTTTATAATAAAACATAAAATTTAAAAAAAGTAGGAAAGTACACATCTTTGAACACAGTCTCGCGTTCTCATTTTTTTGGAAATAACTAAAAATGAAACTAATCAAAACGCACCAGCTTTCGAACAAAAAAATATTAGAATTTGTGAATTTTACGAGAATTTAAAACTTATTCATTTAACAGTTTAGTTGCAATACATCGAACATTAGGTTCAACCGTATATAATGTTCGACTGTACTTGTACCGAATTTGCTAGAAAGTCGGCCCCGTATATCAAAATACATATATGGTTTTGCAATATTTATATTTGCGTTTTTTTAAATACAACAAAATGAATGGTATTATGTGCGTATTTTTTTAACAAAAATAGTTAAGCATGCCGTTATATTTTTATAGTGTGTTAATGTATTGGGAGATATGGGCATATTTCATTAATTTTTATGCAAAACAAATATATGTTCATATTTTAAAGTTAAATACAAAGTATACAAATAAGCGTAATTATTTATAGTAAAAAACTTAACACCTGCCGATCGTAAACTACCACCTTCTCTAATGCTAGCGTGTCAGGAGAAGAAACGGTAAACACACTAACACCGTTTCCAAACCTAGATAGCCAGTAAAGGAAACAGTGAACAAGCTCTCAGGCAACCAAGATTTTTTTAGTTATATTAAATCCTGTCAAAAATATATCTATGTTAAAAAATATGGTGAAAGGTGGTTTCCCGATGGCATTTGTTGACTCGAAATTTCGTTCACAATAATGTCCTTATGCGAAGGTGCATTACCAAAGTGCGAAATCCAGAATTTTCTTTAGATAATCTGGCCTTATTATTAAAAGTATCTTCACGCCCATATCCCCGAAGGGGTAGGCAGAAGCACAACCAGGGCACCCACGACTAGCCGAAGACACTAAGTCCCACAATGTGATAGGTGGCAAGCCTATCGCCAACCGGGCACATTACCAATCCCGACCAACATTTTTTTTTATTAGAAAATTGGAAAAATCCCATTTTCTTTTTGTTGACCGACCCGGGATTCGAACCCGAGACCTCATGCAGTCAAGTCCAACACCCGGACCGCTAGACCACAGAGGCGATTATTACTCTTTATTTATGAGTCGCGTAACGCTCAAATAACATTTCTTATATATTGATTGACCTTCCGATAATGGTTCAGAGAGTGCAACACTGCGATAGGCAAAAAATGAATGAATGAATGAAGAAACACTCAAAATGACTGACTTTTGAACGAGTTTGGCGTGGTTTTTTCGGTTTCGCAACTGACTCGTTCTAGCATGTCTTCAGAAACTCACATGCGATTTTTGGAATTAGTTAAAATAATACGGATCGACTCGTGAAATAAAGAAAGTCCTGCGGCACCTTTTTCAAAGTTGAATGAGGATGAAAATCACTGTTTTTGTCACTTTTGCTATGTTAACTTCAGTTGCAGACGTTGATGGCCTACCAGAGTTAGTCAAATCTTCCATCATATCTTGATCACTTTTGAACCATTTTTACCAGTCAGAAACACGAGGTTTTGATAAAGTCGATTCATCGTATCCTTCTGTAATATTTTCATTGACTCCGAACACAAAATTCCGTTGGCGATGCAAAATTTATGATAAAAACTTTGCTTGATGTTTTATCTATTACGAAATCCGCAATTTAAAAGCAATACTGTATTCAATAAATAACCGATGCAACTCAAATAAGACAATAACAAAAAAAAATTCGGAAGCATAAACACATAATCCATTCCCGGTACTTTTTTGACTGAATGTGTTACTAATACATTTTTCCCCGTATTGATCCGGGCTCCTTTGCAGAATAGACCATCTGCCTTCCTGCCAGGCAGCTCGTAAAAGGCGAGCATAGGCTTACCGTCACTAACACCGTGACAACTGACTAGGTGGTAAAGTTTCGCAGCGACTTACCCGGATTGGTACGCCGCCTTACGTATTTCTGCCGCCATAACGTCATGACGTGTCCGGAGGGTATCCAATTCATTCCAATATCATAAAAACGTTTTAATATTTTCGTTAATCTGTTTAGTTTTGATAAGCTTTACATAATCCACGGAACGGATATTGATCTCTTACATCTCAATATTAAGGGTGTGTCAGATAAATAAATGTACCCATGTAAAGGCACTAGCAACAACTAGTCCCAAATAATATTCAGACTCTCATATTACCTACAAAAATACCTAACGTGCCTTTTTGTAAATTGCGTAGACACACATCGTCTATTTCGTACAGAAAATACTTTCTCTAAAGAAATTCGTTCGGAATAACAATTTACGTAGGTACCTGCTCTATTCAAAGTGATTCAATTTTTAATAAAAAATAAATTGGCTCGAAATAGGCTTATTCAATTCTGATTTTCTTATTATATTTTGTTATTTTTTGAGTATTGAAAAGCACAAAACGAAATGAAATTCATTATGATATAAATAGAAGCCACATATGATCAGTCATTGAAAATATTTTGTCAAATTTACGATACAATGATGAGTCTGTCATATAAATATATTTATCGGTCACCATTTCTTTAAACTATGACATGACAATTCAAAGTACTGCTGTAATAGTCTCAAATATAGAAACATATTACATACTAAATGTTGTCCGCGTGGTTAATGGTCCCACAGGAACATTATTTCGGGAAAAAACTATCTTATGTGCTAATCCAAGTTACAATGAAAATTGATTAAGCAGTTTTTGCGTGATGTTACTCTTTTTTTTTAATGTTATAGGAAGGCAAACAAGCAGACGGATTTCCTGATTGTAAGAAATTCACGCCGCCTAGAGACACCAAAGATGGTAATGGTGCGTTGCCAACCTGAGGTCAGGATGTTAGGCCTCGAGCAAAAGTAAGTTTACCGGCTACCTTACCCTCCGAACCGGAACACGTCATGACGTTATGGCGGCAGGAATAGGTAAGGCGGTGGTACCAATCCGGGCGAGTCGCTGCCAAACTCTACCACCTAGTCAGATGTCACGGTGCTAGTGACAGTGAGCCTATGCTCGCCTTTTACGAGCTGCCTGGCGCAGGAAGGCAGATGATCTATTCTACAACGGAGCCCGGACCAACACGGGGAACATTTTCTTAACATTTTTATGATCCCGTTGTTTTATATCCATGCCACATTTTTGTAGTTTTTTTCTTTTCTAGATCTCATTTGACAATGATAATAAACACTTAAACAAAATATCATGAAAATGAATTCTATGAATAATTACCCATGTGTGTGTGGTAAATTTCATGAAAATCGGTTTATAAGTTTTTTCGTGAAAAATAATTTATGTTTGTATTTATTTTATTTGCATTTATAATATTAGCATGATTTTAAAACATCTCATATTTCCTAACATTATTAAAATCCCGTTGTTTTATATCTATGCCGCATTTTTGTAGTTTGATTAGTTTTCTTTGTTTTCGAGATCTTATTTTACATTGATAACAATCATCTAAACAACATATCATAAAATAAAATTGTATAAAATTAATAACACTAATAAGCCATTCTGTACACAATCGAAATATAGCTTTGAATAATAAAATAATACTTTGAGCATTGTCAGCCAATAGCGTGAGTGATCATTTCAATTTTACTTCAACCTGTAATCAATCATAGTACATCGGAACAAAGCATTAAATTGGTTGCATTGATAAAACAGAGCAAAATAAAGTATTATTTACACATCGTTTGTTGAATTGAAATACATGACGAACTAAAATTAACTTTAATTATTGAATAGTATTGCATGCTTGAAACAATTAACATTTAAAATCATTAAGCTCAGTATTCCGGCTTCTGTTCTGAATGTTAAACAAACCACGGGCATTGACCATACGACGTAATCACTTGAAAGTATGGAAATAAGTGATAATAAATATCTCTGGACACACACACGAATTGATGTATCCCGAAAGAAAGTTGTATGGTTTCATAATGTAGTTAACGATACCGAAATCTGAATCTGAATCTGAAATCCTATTAATATTATAAATGCGAAAGTTTGTATGTATGGATGTATGGATGTTTGTTACTCTTTCACGCAAAAACTACAAAGCTGATTACGATGAAATTTGATATGTAGGTAGCTGAAGACCCAGAATAACATATAGGCTACTTTTTATCCCGGAGTTCCCGCGGGATTGGGACTTACACGGGTGAAACCGCGGGGCGCAGCTAGTATTTACATAAGTAACGAAATAAATATAATAAAAATATCTATCCAGATTGAAAAATACATGCAATAATATATTCATCTCGTGAATGCTGTCTCTGCAAACTGTCATTGTTAACTTGTTTAACATAGATAAATTTATTAAACCTAAGAAACTAATGTGCCTGTTTCCTAAATAATTATAATTAACTAGCCGATTTGGCGAACTTCGTATCGTTTGACATTAATAGCCACTAATAGTTCGTATTGATTAAAAGCATTGTTGTTCACATTTTCTTTTTATAAGAACCATCTCCTGAATATAACTAACACACAAAAAAAGAGTTAGCAAAATTGATATCTTCGTTCAGGTGTGACGCGATGATATCGTGAAACGGGGATTCATTTTTATTTAGCTATTTGAAGAATTTTTAAACTAATGTCATTTAATTATTGTAAATCATAGAACTGTAAATTCTAAAAAGTAAAGTAAAGTATCTTCAAGCCCATGTCATCGAAGGGGTAGGCAGAGGTACAACCACGACTAGCCGAAGACACTGAGCCGCCCAATGCGGCAAGCCTATCGCCAACCGAGGCATATCCAATCCCGAGCAACATTGTTTTTGTTAGGAAATTAGAAAAAACAAATTTTCTTTCCATTGCCCGATCTGGGAGTCGACACCGGGTCCTCATGAAGTCAAATCCAACACCTGGACCGCTAGACCACAGAGGGGACTGTAAAATGTAATTCAATGTATAAACTTCATAATTCTATGTGAATATTATTTTAATTAAACGAATTGTATTTATATATACACGTTCAAAATTGCAACAATAGGTCTTAATTTAATTTTTTAGCAGACATAATTCTACATTTGCCATCGCAACCACAGACACGCCGTTAATTGTGAACAAGAACAAAACAGTGGTCAAAGCAAAATTAGTATCGGCAAAAACTTTCCGAAATAATTCGATCGGAAAGCCGATTCAGAACCAGTCGCGTGCACTGTCGCCCCGCCGCAAATGCATCCTACTTCCGCCACGCCTCGTTTTTGTCCATTTAAAACGAATAGGCGCGGTCTCGAACGATCGTAGATTACCAACTTACCAAAATTAGGGCATTTGTTTGCCGTCGGAAACGATAGTTGAGGTTTTGTTCCGGTCCTCTTTTGGTTAAAAATGCTTGTTTTGTAGTTACAGCCCGTTAAATGGTTTGGTCCATCTTTTTAATTAGCTCATTTGCTAAGAGTTTTTGTGTAGGCTTTTATGTAATGTTTTGTTTTTGTAGATTTAATGTTTTAAAAAGTATCATTACTTTTAATTATGAGATTGGTTTTTTGTTTCGATTGCTTTAAAACTTAACATTATTTTAAGAAAAAATCTTTGACTACAAAATCAATCTCTAGATACAAAACAATTTGTTTGTTTGTGTCCAAAATAATCTAAAACTACTAAAAAGAAAATTTAATCTATTTCAAAAAGTATAATTAATCCATAGTGTTACCTATGCGATTATAAAATATATATTATTTATTGCTCACTTTCCATAATATTGCAAAAACATGACAAACAACTGGCCACCTTATTTAAGCAAAAGCCTTAACATCCCAGAATCAGATTGGTAGCGCTTTACAATAGTTGATGATTTTTGTACCAGGATGTAATTCTACGTCTATATAAAAATCCAATTGTTCGGTACACTGCTTTCAAGTTTTGTAATCAAACTATTTCAGTTCATTCACAAGTTTTTTTTTATATTTATAAGACTTCCTAGTCTGTATATCCTAATATGTAACAATTAGACTGTTTAACATAGTAGCCGCAGTTATAATATCAAATATGGCATAATTATGTTCAAGTGTAAACATGTGAACATGTATATTTAAGCCGCTCATCAAGTATTGACATGTCGAACGATGTTAGGGCTTAGTAATAGTTCCAGAACTTCCTCGGTAGACTAAGTTCAATTGGAAACTTTGTATTCAGTAAATACACTAAGCTTTACTGTCAATACTAACTTTAGTTGGGCTTTATATATTTTATCATGTTTCGAAACTTGTGGAGAATAGGAAATTACGATAATATGGAGTAAATAAAAATTGATTTTGTAAGTGACTGTCAATATGCTTTCCATGTGTGATACGTGTGTGAAGATAAAGTAAATATCAGCTCTTTCAATCATTATTCTTTTACAGTTATTTCAGTTTAACATGTAATTTTTTCCTTTGTTTTTTTATATTGCAGTTTTTGTCCATCTTCATAGCTATAAGTAGTTTTCAACATCACACACATTAATATTAATAATCACATATTAGTGTTAGTTCATGTATAGTAAGAATTTAATTCTTAATTCAAAAAATCATGCATTTAATAATTGAATACAATATATTACACATAATAGATACATTATATGTATTTCGCATTTTTGTTACTATTATTATATTAACACTTCTATATTGATTCCAGGTAAGTACCTGCTCCTAAATTCCTCCTTTATTATGGCAGAGCACGGGTAAGAATGAATTCAACTAAGTATCACAAAAATAATTGTAGTTTATTTCTGATACTTTGTAAATGTATAAAATAAAATAGGAATAGTATTTATTTCTACTACAACTTATATTTGCACAGTTTATAGTTTATACATACATAGGTCAAACTATATTAACATATTATTTATAATTAAAAAATAAAAATAAAACAATTGTAAATGTATACTAATACTAAAATAAAGAAAGATTTGATTGTTTGTTTGCATTAATGCTGTTTATTTAAACTTTTGATTTAAAAAATCTGTTACCATTAGAATTATGTCTAATAAACGCGAGAGACCTGTTTCAAAAAAGTGATTGTGACATATAAACGTATAGACAGACAGACAAACTCGTCGAATCCATTTACAGATTTCTGTAAATAGATTGTAAATTTTGTGTACATTTGTGGTGTACATTTACTTTTGCTCGAAGCCTAACATCTCGGCTTTAGGTTGGCAACGCACATAAATTTAATACACTCAAGAAATCCGTCTGTTTGTTTAGATTTCAATGTCATGAAAAAAACTTGAGAAACAGCTTCGTTAAACTGCGTCATCAGGCGCTAGGAACACTAGAACAATAAAACTGTTAAATTATTCAGTTATATCACCTGTCTCAAGACACCTATACCGTCCTATAAGTTTCTTACATAAACAAGTAAATAGAATGAAAGAATAAGTGAATTATTAATTTCCTTTTGTTCTACTCCGCCAGAGATAGATTAATGGATTATTTGAACTAGTCCAGTTAGTAGGACCATGTAGAGCACTACGAGTACAACGGGGTTGCGCAGAGTGGAAGGTACTTACGTCAATCCTGATTTTTTAGAAAAACTCCAGTGCTCTTCATTTCCATGTTCTAATTTGGAGGGTAACGTAAGCAACGATGCTTTACATCCTAATCTCAGATTGCCGATGCACGGCTTGGGTATTAATGTATTATAATTAAAATTATAAAAAAGAAAATCATTCTGTTTGCATGTCATAACTAAGCCGAATTGTAATGATTATGAAAAAGATTAGTAATATAAATAATAAAAGATATAACAGTTTTAAACACTGTTAGATGAAGTAGCTAAATTTTATTGAACTTTCAAAGTGAATTTATATCGCTTTAAGCAAACTAATCCAACGTTTGCCCTTTTGCGCTTCATATAAAAATTTATTGTTACGAGATAATTGTGTTTTAGAAAGCATTTGCATTTTGTTAAGCAACATTAACCCTAAGTAAAGATCGTTTATGAGTAGAGTAGCTTATTCCATTACCTTTAAGTCGGGCCTGTCCTTGGGATGTAAGCTTTAAAGCGCTTTTTGTGATGGAAATATTGCTTTATTCTATATTTATATTTTATAACTCATCCATATTTTAGCATTATGCTGGAAATGTATTTACGAAATAAGAACGTAGATTTAACTAAATCTCGCGTGTTTTTTTTTTGAAAAACCCCCATAATTGTGACTTTGTGTAGATTTTAGGATTTAATACTGCTTAGGTCACGGATACACTTCACTTTGTAATTTTTTAACGTTTTTTATATTTTGTAACACTGATATGTTTCAAATAATGAAATCTCAATGGCAATTAGTTTTTTTATGATATTCAAGACATTTAATTGCTGTTACGTAGTAGTTATGTACTTGGTTTAATGTAGGTAACGTAATACATACAAATACCTAATAGATAGCATTAAATTTATTTATGTTTAGTTGCTTCTTTTATTAATAGAATATAATAACTTTACTAACGTATTTTTTTAGTAAAAACGACGTTCCCCGGGATTGGCTATGTGACCGGTTGGCGACAGGCTTGCCACCTTTCATATTTTTAACTTATTTTCTTCGCCTAGTTGTGAGTGCCCTGGTTGTAACACTGCCTACTATTTCGGGGATACGGGCATGAACATATTTTTTTACTTAAGCAACTATTTTACACACTGTACTGACAACAATAGACCCAGAATCGATAACAGTTAATTGTAAGAAATGAAAAATAAGAACGGATACATTTTTAGTACAAATTAAGTGTCCCTTACAATTTTAGCTCTCAACTTAAAACATAATTCATGGAGATACAATTATAATTCATCCAAAAATAAAAGTGAACAAGAATAAAGAAAATTTACTTTTAAGGAAATATTAAAAATTTCATCTTATACGAAATAAAAATATTTAAATATGGGACAAAGAGTCTCCTGTATACGAAATGAGATCTAAAACATCGTTATAGAATTACTTGTCAGTCCCCTCGGCTTCTTTAGCGGATTATTGTGGAATACTAAGTTGCCAGGAATTAAAAATACTTTCGTCGACTGCGAAAGCTTCAAGTGACATTTGACAA
>NJDD01000571.1:146602-164432 GCA_002245505.1 Calephelis nemesis
AATTTCAATTTCTTCTAATTCATGATTAGGTTGTTGAATTGGATTAGAAATTAATCTTTTAAGATTTATTCCTTTAATTTCTAATTCTAATAATTTATTTTCTTCAGAAGCCTCTCTAAAATATTTTTTAACTCAATCAATTAACCCCTCAAGCAACGAAGGCGGTTTCTATAAGAAAAGTCGTAGTTACAGCGAACTCATATTAGGTTATTAATAGCCTCATCCATTACCATAACATTTATTAAAGACAAAGGAATGTTGCCAATGTAGAAATCGAATATCCTTTTAATAGCAAAATGGGCAACTAGCCAGTGGACATTGTATGACAAATGAACGATGATAAAGCGATACGTTTGTTTTATTGCAGGTAAGTTATGGTGATGTTAAATGATTTAATCCAGCTTTATTGTACAAGTAAACTTTTATTCTGGCAAAATGTATTGGTTGAATTTATTGAAGCTTACGTTAAAATATAGCTACGTATTGTTTGTGAAATTAATTTATTCTGGTTCCTTATTTTACCGTTTTTGTAAATAACTTGCCGTTGTACGATTTTTATATTTCTTATCAACTTTTAATTTTGACTTTGAATTTTTCAACTTCTAATGCCCTTTTCTAATTTTAAAATGTAATTTATTAATATACTTTAAGTACTGATTTTTTTACTTATCTAGTAATCCTTAAATTGTAATTATGTTATACGTATACTTAACTTACGTATATGATATATAATTGTTATTACTTGTTGGTAGTTTACAGTCAACAGGGTGATTTTTGTTTACATTTTAAAATTATTTGTAATTAATAAATTATCTTGTACGAAAAAATAATGTTATATAATAATATAATTAAAAATTTTCAATGAAACCCCGACACGAACGTGTCGCCTAGAATCATTTCGATCACGTAAACTTTCAAACAATAAATACTCGACCTTTCCAAAAATACGATCAGTTACACACACACACACACACACACGCACAAGCACACGCACACACACACACACACCCACACCCACACACACAGACACACACACACATTTTGCATCGGAGGTTGAAACTACACATCACAATTGTTTAGGAGCGACAACGCCACAGACATGCATACACTCGCAAACAAGTCAAACTTAAAACCTTTTTGTTTTGTCAGCCACCTCCCGGTTCATACATCAGGTCATTGTCATGACGTCTTCGTCATCAGAAAATATGTACAGATCTAGCTAAGAAAAGTCCAAACTATTTCCTGTGTTGGTCCGGGCTTCTTTGCAGAATATACCATCTGCCTTCTTGTGCCAAGCAGCTCGTAAAAGGCGAGAAAAAGCCGTTACATCTGACTAGGTGGTATAGTTTCGCAGCGACTCACCGGCATTGGTACCACCGCTTTACCTATTCCTGCCGCCATAACGTCATGACGTGTTCCCGTTCGGAGGGTAAGGTAGCCGGTAAACTTACTTTTGCTCGAGGCCTAACATCCCGACCTGAGGTTGCCAACCGACCATGACCACCTTTGGTGTCTCTAGGCGACGGTAATTTCTTACCATCAGGAAATCCGACTGTTTGTTTGCCTTCCAATATCATAAAAAAAAACCATTTTACCAGTAGGCATTTCATTGTGACGCTCCTATCCTTGAGCTCTCACATCAGATCAGCTCAGTTGTACCAGAACTCGTTAGTGTTTCAACTGCCACGTTAACACGCTTAAAAATAAAATAAATACCCAGAGTGTTTTTAATAATATCCATTTCAATGCTTACAAACAAGTTGAAAATGAGCTAATGATCTTGGATACCAGGTCAGATCATAAAGCTAAGAAGCACCCCAATCCTGTAGTACCGGACGACGAATAGGACTACGGTATCCTCTGCCTGTCGTAAGAGGGCCTAAAAGAGGGTTGGGGCTGTGAGTCAACCGATCGGGGTGCCAGTTGGCTTAAAAAGCAGCCCGGGACGTGAGGCAGCATAGCATGGTATGGCCCCATGCTGCTGTCGTCAAAAAAAATGATGACAACAGAAGGGGGAGGCTTCTGAGCGGATGAGCCTTCGGGCATGTGTAAGGGTGACAGCGGTGCGTTCTTCGGAGATCCCGCAGTCACCCGATACGCACAGAGGGCGGTCACCAAGTGGTTTTAGCCGGTAGAAGTCTGGCATAACCCGCCACTTCCCCCGAAAGTGGCGGGTATCCATGAGGATTTCCACTCGTTAAAGAAAAAAAAAGAAGCATCCCAATCACGGCACCCTTCAAACCAAAAAACCGTATCAAACGCGTCCGCGTCATTTTCCGTCGCTGGTTAAATAACCAAAAAACATTTTTTATAAATATTAAATTATTTGCAAACCACAACATGGTGAAATATAGTAGAATGCTGAAATATTTTTAAACATCTTTTTAACATACAAATTAAATTTTAAGGTTTCTGCTTTTAGGATGATTTATTTTGTCTATTAGTAGATGCATTTTTATATTTTTAAGAGCACACAGTATTCTGTTGAATCTTGTTCCATAATTGAGGGTTGCCTGGAAGAGATCGCTGATTTTGGCGACAAGGCCGCCTTTGTGTATCTTATAATTTAAGTTTTATTTGATGTATTTGTAATTTATCTGTATTTGGTGCACAAAAAGAGTTATTGTATTGTATTGTATTGTAAGTGAACGACCAGTTTTCGTTTAATTTCATTTCATTTGTAACGCGTCCGTGTGTCCGGTTAAAGTATTAGTTATCTGCATTAAACAAATTAATAAAATACACTTAACATTAACTATTTTTAATGTGCTTTCTCTAATGAGGATTCTATGAACTTTGTGAGACTGGGAAGCAAGTAAGCAGACGGATTTTTTCATTGCTAGCTTGTGGCTGCGATATTAGCCTACGTTTCACTGTCGTCTTGAAAATTATGCTACAACTGTTCCACACTAAAATCACCAACATGAAAACACGTGTTCGAAAAAACTCCTGGTGTTTTCGTTCATAAATAGATGATTCAGTTGTCAGCGTATTTGAGCCGGCGCGATTCTATTAAACACGTTATTTCCGTTCAGTGTGCCACGGCCAATGGACGAATGGATTTGCCATTATATGTGATTCTCTGAAATAAAATGAGCATTGAATTTGTATCAACATAACTCCACAATTAAACACTTTAGTACTTTTAATATAGAAGATGTTTAAAAATCATATTTGAAACTTAAGACCTTTACTTAACAAATTGAAAGTATTCCTTCTTTTTAAATTAAGTTTCCATTCATTTTCTTATCTACAATATAACGTAATATATAAATAAATACCCTTGGACAAGTTACACAAATTGAATCTAACCCCAAAGTGATTGCAAAGTAAGCATGTGATTGCTTGTATTATGTTAGACATCGACTCCAATACGTAGAATTATTTTTAAAGACACCAGAATAAATTTGATAAACAGCCACACCTGGAAATGCAGAAATTTTAATGTTCATCACACCAATGCCAGCCCCCGTCGGGAATTGAACCCGAGCCTCGCGGTTGATCGTTGTAATTAGGCGTGTACGCTAGCCACTCGACCCACAAGGCGGTCAAATAAATCTAGAAATGGTGTATTATTCTATAAGACTGATTTTTAATGGATTATGAAGAAATACCAGTACAACGTGGACATTTCAAATGCGTAACTGGCATGAGGCTTCGATGTTAATCTTACAGTTACTATGTAGGTTATGTCGAATATTATATAACTTTAAAAATACTGTACTCCCATCACCTTGTGACACTTAGATATTTCACAAGTTCGAATAAATCTGCAGATACAGAAAAAAAATAAGAACGTATTATTTACTATGATCATATAATCAAATTCCCGAAACAATTATTTAGCTCCGATGGAAGCATACACAATTACACAACAGATTAAAATCGCATCTAGTTTTATCGAATCCCGCGAATTCCGTTCACAATTTGAACATGGAGCTTCCAAAGCAATCGATTTCCGGCCTATTCGACTTTAAACGGGGAATCAAACTCGATATCCAAGCGGATTTAGTTGCGGACTCGATAGTAAGTAATGAATAGACTGGAGTGCCTCTGTGCGTTTCACTTAGTTTTATCCGTTTGGTTTCCAATATTAATTTGGGGTTTAATAGAATTTCAGTTTAATTTTTTCACATTTTTTCTTTTAAAATATTGTTTGCTATTGATTATATGATCCTATCCATTGCTATAGAGTTACGTGACCAAATACAAACTCTTCAAGTCTAATCATGTACTTACACTCGTCTGTTTTGTCCATCTCTTAAAAAACCTTTTTTCCGTTTTTTTTTCAGTTTGAAACCTTTTTTTCAGTTTTTCAGAACATTCTAACAGCATAGCCAGAACACTGTAATTTTATTTTATACAGGTGTTAATTTATATACGCTATGATACATAAGTATTAATTAAGTGAACGTAATACATTTTTTGCAAAACGTTTCTAGAAATTAATAATAAAATTATAAACTATCATACTTAACCAGTATAGGACTAAACATTTGTCAAGACAATTTATAAATCGTACGAGCATTAATTTAAATCTATGAACAGTGATTGTTTTATTTTTTGGTATAACATATTTCTATAATCTATACGGAGTTAAATTTATGAATAAAAAAACTACCGTGTTAAAATTATTAATCATCTCACAAAATTAACACAAAATTCCTAAATACTATAAAATGGTAACGTAAAATCTCGAAAAAAAAATAAACAATACAACTAAATACGACTTCTTTCCAACTTTTACGATGAAAGGAATAAAAAAAATTATGGAATGTTTTATGTTTCTTTATCCAAAACTGCTGTATAAACCTTTTGTAACCAAATCACACTTTCGTTAGTTTTTATTAATGTTTTTATTAATTACCTGTGTATGTGAATAAAATAATTAACATTTCAGGATGAATTACGCAAATTCATTCTGATTTAGGGGTAAGCAAATAATAAAAATATGTTGATGCTTAGTGTATTATGCAACGACATCAATATACAGAAATATATGTGCGATATGTAATAATAATATATACGAGTATGTTGTATATTTGGTTGGTTTTTTTGGTCCGTGTTGGTCCGGGCTCCTTTGCAGAATAGACCATCTGCCTTTCTGGCCAGGCAGCTCGTAAAAGGCGAGCATAGGCTTATCATCACTAACACCGTGACATCTGACTAGGTGGTAGAGTTTCGCAGCAACTCGCCCGGTTTGGTACCACCGCCTTAACTATTCCTGCCGCCATAACGTCATGGCGTGTTCCGGTTCGGAGGGTAAGGTAGCCGGTAAACTTACTTTTGCTCGAGGCCTAACATCCCGGCCCCAGTTTGGCAACGCACCATTACCACCTTTGGTGTCTCTAGGCGGCGTGAATTTCTTACCATCAGGAAATCCGTCTGCTTGTTTGCCTTCCAATATCATAAAAAAAATATACAGAAATATATGTGCGATATCAACATACTCGTATATTTAACAAAGTAATTCATCACACAAATGTGTGCCCCTGTCAGGAATCAAACACAAGTCTCACGAATGTTCCCTCGAGCATCGGGGCGGTCATCTAGATTATTTTTAATTATTATTTGTATTTCAGTTATTTAGAATCAAATTATTTAATATCCTATTTTGATAATTTTTAAATTAATTACGATGAGAGAATAGGGTGTAAGTAAATGAAAATAATATTGTTAAATTTGTAAATCTAATTACAATGATGAATTAAAACGAAAGTAGCTTCCTTAATAGTATGTGAGTAGACGACAACAAAGATAAGTACGAAGGCTCTCCGAGTAATAAAAGTGTCCAATCGAAATCGTAAAACTTTATAGATCTGGCAAGTTTAATCAAGGAAGTAATCATAGCTGATAGCGGTAACACATTTGTATATAAACAATTTCATTTAGGTATACCATTTTCATCTTCATAAAAGCAAATAGTAAAGCTTTCAAGGGATCTTAAAATTTGTTCATGTAACTGTGAGTACTGTAGTTTCACGAATAATAAAAAAAGTTTGATGATATTTAAAGATGTAATTTATTTAAAAACACTTGTTCTTTCCACAATATATTTTATTATTTTTTATTTTTAGTATTTAGCCAACCGGTTTCGCTACACAAGCATAGCAGTTGTTATATTATAGCCCTGATGATGCTTGTATAGCGAAACCGGTTGGCTAAATTATAAAAATAAAAAATAATAAAATATATTGTGGAAAGTACAAGTGTTTTTAAATAAATTACAATAAGAATGGAATTCCATCAAGCTCCGACGATAAGAAGTATAGAATCGATATTTAAAGACAAACAAGACTGATTTACTGATACATAGATATATTTAAATGTATATCAAAATAAATTTAAAAAACACAAACACCCGAAAATGAAGACATTTAAATATTCATCACACAAATGTGTGCCCCCATCGGAAATCGAACCCGTTCTTTGAACTTAGGCGTGTACGCTAACCTCTCGACCAAGGAGGCGATCCATTATTTTATTAAATAAAAGTGTTGTTACGATAACTGTATAATCCCTGTACTAGGTAGGTTACTAATAAAATACTATAAAAATACTAACAAATCAATTCAAAAACTTTTTGTTTATTTAATCTCGTCTGCAATTTTGTAACTGAGAAAACGGAATAATTTATAACGCATATACTACTTCCTTTAGTGAGCGAATAATAAAAAGTATCCTATAACCTTCCTCGGAACATGAAGTACCTAACAGCTAATACTTCGTTAAAAATGCGAACTTAACTTATACTTACTATGCTGTACTATACTTCAGAACGTATAATATACTATACTACACTTCAGAATCTTTATTAGTATTTAATATACACATATACATTTTACTAAAATTAGCTTACTTATGTAACTGTAATACTGTTTTTACTTAACAAAACGGCTCCACTGTATTTTATCAGTTTTCAAAATATTTTACTGAATTTAAAAGTCTCAAGTTACAAAGACTTGACTTTCCATTTCTATAAAAACAGTCCTTTAGTAGCTGCTCACTTTATTCACATGATAATGTGAAAAGATGGCAGTTGAAAGGAGCATTCTATTCGCATTGTAATAACGGATCAAACCGTCTCCGGTGTTCATTATCTCCCGGTAACTATCGATTGGCTTTTACCAAAAAGCGTTTACGCCATCGACCGCCTTTGTTAGTTGAAAAGAAGGCTCAACGTAACCTACTTTCGCCATTTTCACTCGCTAATCTTTGTAGATTTTGTAAGAATTTTTCAAGATTAATAAAATATATTTTAGAGAAAAGAAAATGAACAAGCGGTTTACCTCACAGAAAGTTATCCCCATTACTCAGGAACACCTTTAATATTAGAACTCACAGTTACGTTTTTTCAGAATTGAGTGAACTCTTTTCTCTCTTTTTTTCTTGATTTTCGACAAAGTGCCTGCCTTTCGACAAGTATCGCCTCTGTGGTCTAGCGGTTCAGTCGTTGGACTTGACTGAACGAGGTCCCGGGTTCAAATCCCGGGTCGGGCAACATGAAGAAATTTCGGTTTTCCGATTTTCTAATAAAAAAATGTTGCTCGGGATAGGATATGTGCCCGGTTGGCGACAGGCTTGCCACATATCACATTGTGGGACTTAGTATCTTCGGCTAGTCGTGGGTGCCCTGGTTGTGCCTCTGCCTACCTCTTCGGGGATATGGGCGTGAAGATACTTACTTCGACAAAGTCGCATTGTATCAATAATACCGTGACTAGTGATCCTACAATGATATGGCGTACGATAGAAAATACATACGAAAATAAAAATGCATACCATGCAGGTGGTGGGGGTGACATCCAAAGTTCTCATGTGATGTCTGAATGTTAACAATATGTAGTTTACTTTGCCAAGTGCCTGCTGAAGTCAGTATACCTTTTTTTTATGATATTGGAAGGCTAACAAGCAGACGGATTTCCTGATGGTAAGAAATTCACGGCGCCTAGAGACACCAAAGTTGGTAATGGTGCGTAGCCAACCTGGGGCCGGGGTGTTAGGCCTCGAGCAAAAGTAAGTTTACCGGCTACCTTACCCTCCGAACCGAAACACGTCATGACGTTATGGCGGCAGGAATAGGTAAGGCGGTGGTACCAATCCGGGCGAGTCGCTGCTAAACTCTACCACCTGAACACATTACATACACATCTTAACGTAAAGTGTCCAGCGGGATATGCAGAGGGTGTCGAATGCCATTGGTCACGAAAATTGCAGATCTTATTCGTTTTCTTCACATTAATTACTCTTTTCATACAAACATGCTGGTATTAGTGACATGAAACTACTTAAATATACGTAAATATTAAGCTATAAATTTTAATAAAGAATAGTAGAAAGGTAAATACACTACCTAAACTTAAATATAGTTCACGCTGAAACATTTTTTCCTTGTTTTAAAATTTTAAAGTAGATTCACGCCGATGTACCAAAGTGGTAGGCAGAGGCACAACAAAGACATCACGACTAACCAAAGACACTAACTGACACAATGTCCTATCGCCTATCGGGCAAATATCTAATCCCGGGCAACTTTATATTTATTCGAAAATTAAAATAAGCGTTTTCTATACATTTTTTGTCCGACCCGGGATTCGACCCCGGGATAGACCACAGTGACGATAACTTTTTAGAGAAAAATAGCTAAAGGAAGTGCCAGAATTATAATATTATACCAGTTTTCTCAAGTTAAAGTTATGCAGATCTTTTATAATAATACTTTGTGTCGTCGGAATACAAAAAGACATCTGTTTCTTTTTTCGCTACCCACTGTTTATGCGCTGAATTTTATCAAATATAGTTAAGACGAATTATTGAACACACCCGAATATTCCGACAATCCGATCCGAATATTGATATACATTCGAATCTTATACCTTTAAACGAGCATTTCTTGTATATATATAATTGGAATCTCGGAATCGGCTCCAACGATTTTCATGAAATTTAGTATATAGGGGGTTTCGGGGGCGATAAATCGATCTAGCTAGGAATCATTTTTAGAAAAAGTCATATTCGTGTTTTATTGTTGTTGCTAAGTAACGAGGTCCGTTGTTAAGTAACGAAGTCAATGATTGTTTGCTTTGAGGTTAGACTTTTTAAATTTTCGTACTTAAATATAATTTCCAAAAAACACAATTCATAAAAAAAAACAAAAAAAAAATACCGAGCAAAGCTCGATCATCCAGGTACTGATCGTCTATTTGTGGTTGGCCAGTTTTGTAAATATTTCATTAAACACAACAAACTACTAAAACTCTTAGTGCGACAGTGGAAGCGTACCCAATCTTTTTTTGCAAAATGCATCTTAATCTTGTATAGAAGCTAGTTCATTCATCGGACTCTCAATTTGTACTCCATTATTATGTATAAAAACAAAAACTGTCTCTGCGAAGACTTTTCAGTCACTCTCTTAAGTTCAAAAGCTTTTAATTACTAAGTAATTAGTGCTGCTTTAATACCCGTCGCATTAGCGAGACTTAGTTTAGTGAAATCATTGGAGCGAATCCTCTGTGTTTATTACAATAGATTTTTTGTAGACTTTAAGAAAATTTATCAGATCGGTTTTTAAATATCTTCTTATATTTGGAAATAATTAAAATAATCGATACGTAACAATTCTGTCTAACAAAGAGAGTTGAGAGAAAGAGAACTCAAGAGATCCAATGGGTACCAAAGTAATCTTTGATTAAAGTAAACATTATTTGATTCGAAACAAGCAAACCGGTAGGTTATGGCTAGTTGAAATACCGTATTGGTGGTTATGTCTCCATTTTAAAGTGATAAAAATCTTGTTAAGGAAACTGAGTTAAGATAGCTAATGTCTTGTTCCAGTTTTATGGTTTTTACGTGAAAAAATTTATTAATATCAGTTTCGACTGTTTTTTACTTCTGTATTGGCTCCAGACCGTCTTCAAGACTAATTGTAAAATTTACTGTGTTTATAACCGGAACTTTCCTTATTTTTTTTTATGATAAAGACTGCGATCAAAAACACGAATTCCCTGATGGTAAGAAATAACCACAGCCTATAGACAACATACTAGTAGACGTTGTAGGTGCCACGCTGTCCTGTGGGTATTGGGCCAGTGGCCACCTTTATATCGGTGAGGCAGTGGATCTCTACCCTGAAAAGTTGCTGCACAGCGCTCTACCACAAGTGGTCTTGTTTTTTTTGCTTTTGCTCGCCTCTTACGAGCTGCTAGACAGGGCGGCATATCGCGGTATAAGAACCAGATGAGCGTATCTTCAAAAAAATAATTATAGTATCATTGTAAGCATTATAAACAAAAAAAATATTGTGTAATGCTCCAATAGTAGGACAACATATCAATATTTTTTTATCGCCAACTGTATACTATCTCTGTTAATGAGCTAGTAAAGTTTGAAGTGACGAATTCCCGCAGTATTTTTGCTCTCCTGTAAAATTTACAAAATGTAGATACGTTCATCTGGTTCTTATACCGCGATGTGGTCTAAGTCTACACAGAGGGCCCGGACCAACAAGGGGGATTAGAAGGTAATAGATTTACGACATTTGTTCAAATTTTCAAAACTCCTAACAACGTGAGTGAAATGAATCTTGTGTTCGCCAAGTGAGCAATCTAGCGTTAGACAGAACTTAATCTAATATTATCTTTGCATTTCATAAAGAAAATCTTAGGTTTCCATCATAAAATCTATCACTATTAACTAAAATCCCATTCTAGAAATAACATTAAGTAAAATCGCTTTTGAAAAATATGATGCTGTATTAAAGAGAGTTCTAAAAAGTAACTCCGTGCTCATAATCTGCTATGGTCTATATTACGCTTAGTAGCGGGTAGTTTCTTTTAACGATAATTGCAGACTACATCGTAGGAGCTCGATAGAAACGGACCGGTAAATGCTAAAGAAACGATATACCTTGGGCTTTTTAGGGAATACCTAGATTTTGTATTATTTTTAATGTTTCGTACAAAATGGGATAGGGTTTTATATTATAGGCGTCACCTATATACACTATGCATGTTTCTTCTGGTCCGTCTTAATCTTATGGCCGAGATGTACTAATGTAGGATAAATAGCCTTCTAGGTTTGTTGTCATTAAAATAAAATTATTTTTTCTGTTTATTTAATGCTACAAACAATCTAACCAACTGCTCTGTTAAAATATAATTAATATTTAGAAACTTACGATATGACTTATAAAAAATATAATGACAATTAAATGTAATTTAAAAAAACCCTGAAATAAACAGAAACATAAACAAGATTATTTTTGATTATTTTATTAAACAAACCTTACATACTTAAAATAATTGGAAAAAAAAACCTGCAAAGTGGTCAAATATAACTAAAAGTCGTTATAGAATACATTATAATTGGTAAGAGACTTAGCAGAAAAACAACGTTGTATTTGTTTCACTTTGAATGCACAAAAGTTTTGCGACGCAATATTATTAAAAACACGAGGATTCGAATAAAATAAACAGCAGAATTCGAAACAATAAACTTGCATAGAAACTGTCCACAATAATTCTACGGCCTTCCGGTCACCGGGCGACTCCTCCCGCGTGAAACACTGACAAACACTTCCGGTTAGGCCGCTCGGGTTATGACTTTATTGTCTTGTTAGCTAACTTTGTGCCGGGATGCATCATTTTGAGTAATGTCGTGGCCACCAAAGAAGCGTTTTATAACGCTATCATTATTTGTTTAGCACTAATTTATTTTTTATCATTAGGTATATGATTACTTATTATGTTTTAATTGTAATCGATATAATATAAAGTATCTTCACGCCCATATCCCCGAAGAGGTAGGCAGAGGCTAGCCAAAGATACTAAGTCCCGTAATGTGATATCGCCTATCGCCAACCGGGCACGTTTCCAGACCCGACCAACATTTTTTTTTAGAAAATTGAAAAAATCCAATTCTCTTTTTGTTGGCCGACCCGGGATTCGAACCCGAGACCTCATGCAGTCAAGTCCAACACCCAGACCGCTCGACCACAGAGGCGATATAGTATGAGAACAAAATTCCATTTAGATCAATTCAGCAGAATCTTTTCAAGAAAAGGATTTTTTTTTAAAATGTTTAAAATTTTGACAGATTTCATAGTTGGCTTTTATAATTTAAATAATGGTTAAAAGTAGCTGATATTATTTTTTTTCAATTTATAATGTCAATAAGAAACAATTGAGCTGAGGAAAATTGAGGTTGTTTTATGCAGTGTAACTGCGTCTTTCGTGTTGAAGATGGACAGGAGGATACGACATGGACTTTTATACTATCTACCATATGTATATTACTTTCTTTTACTAAGTATCAAATATACTTGCGATCAGAAAATTTTTAAACGGAATTTGAACTTATAGTTTTAAATAAGCTTAAAAATGCCTTGATAGAAACATTTAGTAGGTACTCAGAACTGTGTATCTATAGGACATAACTACCCGTGTAAACGGTAAAGAAAGGCATAACAATTTTTGTTACAAGCTTTGAATCCTCTGCAGCTCAAATGGTTAGAGCATTTGTTGCCTTAAGAAAATAAGGCTAATGATTCAAATCCCGTCTGTTTGAGCGAAATTTTGTTTGTCTTTAAAATTTGTAGAAGTTAAACCTAAGCACAGAACAAGTGCTAAAATAAAAATGACGAAACTGCTTGTAGCTTTATGACATGAAAAAAGAGAGAACATGAAAAAGTTAATCTTCTTATTAAATATTAATCTAATTGTAAACTATCACAGTTTCTCATACACCTCAGATGATATTTTAGGATTAGTATTTACTTTGTTTAAATTATTTATCTATGTATATGCGTATATTAAGAAAAAACAAATTCAATTTACTTTAATTTTTGAAGTTATATTTATCACTTTTTCACAAATAAAGGCAACAGTCTAAAGTTAGTTTTAATAAGTTTTATAAAACGTGCTACTAACATAGTTATTTGTTAGTTCTTTCATTCGGTCATAGATATTACACACAATTGTTTTTTTATTAAATTGTTATTCATATAAGTTATTATTGTCTTGTCTTGTTGAATCCATATTTTTTATGACAACTTACAAAAGTTTAAGTCATAGTAGGCAAAAAATGGGAGCGTGTATTATTGTTCACTTCTTTGGGGATTCTTTTAAATTTACAACGTAGCAGAAAAGAGTTTCACTTCAAAAAACAATTATATTCATGTATTGCGCGTCAGGCTAGGTGTTTGCACCTCTTCTACCTCACAATTAGGGTGCATGCCGAGCTGTACGAAATTTAGCAATAATATAAAAAATATCTTTACACCGCACAGAAGCATAACCAGGACAGTCATGACTAACCAAAAACAGTAACTTCCACAGTGTAATAGGTGGCAAACCTAATGCTGATTTGGTATTTATCAAATTCAGGGCAATGCTATTCTTATTGCATAATTTTAAAATACAATATTTTCTTTTTGTTGTTTTACCCGGGAATCGAACCATAAAGTCAAGTTCGATACCGAAACGCTTAATCACAGAGGCGATCATATCTATTGGTTTTGTGTGTTATCAATGACGTAACATAGAACCGTATGAGAAAACTTCTTTGTTACGTCGATAAAGAAGTTCCACTTCAAAAATATTTTTTTTGTATCACAAAAAAACATCCATTTAAAACCTTGATACTGTAGCTTATGTGATTTTATATGTGTACATAATATGATTACATGCGCATGATAACACAATATTATGTTTTACATTTCACATATTTGTATGGTCTATTTAATGAATCCTGCCGTTTAGTGGCCCACATGTCCATGTCAAGCCAGCGACTGTTTCTGGCGTTGTAGTACATTACACTGTAACTTTACTGAAAATGAAATGCTATATTTCAACACAAAAGGTAGGATAATGAGAAGCCAAAGTTATTTACGTTTACGTAATTAAGGTACGCTGTAATGTTTCCTATCTCTGACTTAATTTATTTTTATATTATTCAAATTCTTTACTTTACGTGTGTTGGTTCCGGGCTACTTTAAATAATAATAGGCCAACTGCTTTCTTACTGAGAATCCCTTAAGAGGCGAGAGACGATTTATTTAGTTCTACACATTACTGTTTTATAAAAAAGACTTGCTTAGATTGGAACTGTCATCTCATTTATCGAGCCGAGCTATCAATGCTCACCACTGTCGTGTTTCGATTTAAAGAATAGGATAGCTGTTAAATTAACGCAAGAGATAACTTACTGCAGGTAAAGAGCTGTATAAGAACTTGTCCGGGTAGGGATCCATATCATTACCTATTCCTGACGCCCAAATTATTCCACGGGTGTGACCACGGGTGTTTTTTACTTTCGGGAGAGCCGTGTGCTTATTCGTCAACCTGTCACATAAAACATACTAAACATCTCAGTCTCGGGTTGATAATATGCCGTTTACACTTTTGTTGTTTAAAGGCGGCTTATATTTCTCACCACCAGAAATTAAGAAAGTTAGATTACCAATGCCAAAAAAGCTATACATGCTAACTTATTGATAAGAGGTGTTTTTGAAGCTTCTTTTTGGTTTTAAAATTCATTACATATCTACAACAAAACTTCAAAATGTTAAATAGATCGTCGATTGCGGCAAAAAAAGTAACATGGCGGATGTTTTTTCGGAGTATTCCCATTTGAGCACCAATTTTTAGGGCACCTATGCTTTGAGCACCTATGATATTCCTGTTTGAGCACTAATCAATATTTTAATGTGGTGCTCAAAAGGGAACAATAGATTAAATTTCACTTCATTCCCCATTGAGCACATACAGTTCGATAGCTTCTAGTGATGGGTAGTGTAATAAAAAAATACAAGTGACTGTTGTCATATTATAATAAATACAATCGTAATTAACATAAAAGCTTACTTTAATCAATTAATCTGAAACAATAAAACTTTACTTGTATAATATACATAATTTAAGTGTTATTAAGAAATATTATTTAAAAAAACAATAACTGCCTTATTAATAAACATGGCGAAAATTACTCTAAGGTTCAATCTGGTATTATGGTCTTTGTTTCAGTGTGATACAGACTGTAACAGAATAGCTTGGTGCTCAATGGGAAACATTAAAACATATTTAACTTTATGCCCTTTTGAGCACCTACGGTGCAGTAGCTTCTAGTGATGGAGTGTAAAATAAAACGTATTGAAAAAATGACAGTACCTACTTATATTTTCATATTATTTTGAAGTTGTTATAAGTCATATCACAATTAGCCTTAGGTATATTAATTTCTAGGTTCTCCGCTTACTTAAAGCAAATAATCACATTCATCGTAAAAATAAAAAAGAGTCTTAATTTTTATTGTTTTTAATTCAATAAAACTTCCTAATAATAGGTACTTATAACTATAATATATTTAAAATATACAAGAATATATCATACAAGAAAAGGTCTTAGTATTATTAGAAAAAAATTAAACTCTATATTATTATTACTAAGAAATCAGATTTCTCACAGCAACCGTTTTTACGCTCAAGTAGTCTTTATTATTTATTTATTTATTAATGAACACGGACTAACGTATGAGTAAAATTATGTTGATATTACAGTCTGTATCACATTGAGACGATGACCATAATACCAGGTCGAACCTTAGAGTAATTTACGCCATGTGTATTAATAAGGCGGTTATTGTTTTTTTAAACAATATTACTTAATAACACTTACATTATTTATGCTATACTAGTCAAGTTTTATTGTTTCAGATTAATTGAATAAAGTAAGCTTTTACGTTAATTACCTTTGTTTTTATTAAAATATGATGACAGTCAATTGTATTTTTTTATTATACTACCCATCACTAGAAGTTATCGCAGTGTAGGTGCTCAATCGGGAATAAAATGAAATTTAATCTATTGTTCCCTTTTGAGCACCATATTAAAATATTGATTGGTGCTCAAACGGGAATATCATAGGTGCTCAAAGCATAGGTGCCCTAAAAATTGGTGCTCGAATGGGAATACTCCGTTTTTTCATTATTTTATAAAGTAATCAAAGAACAGTCATCACTCTTAATGACAACCGTCGCCTATAGTGACTAGGAATAGTCCGGTGATGTTGTAAAAACCTCTCGGTTAGCAAAATATTAGCCATTTCAAAAAAAGGTGACTATAGGTATATAGATCATCATCAGCCGGAGGACATTCACTGCTGGACATAGGCCTCCCCTAAAGAGCGCCACAAGTCATATATTTATTTAACTTGGATTCTTGTGACGCTCCTCTTAAATCTAAAAACTACCATCAGGTTGAAACATAAATGCTACAAGTCCTTCGCTATATCACTGTCTTAAATATCTAATGCTTATTTATCTAAATTTAGATGTAATTACGAGGAGATAGTATATTCGATTTCTCGGTGTATCTATATCTTTACATAAAGTAAAACCCAGTAAATATATGGTTATTGTATATAATTTGCGACACGTTTATGCAATATGTAAATGTGCAGCATATTTTGTCCTAAATTAGCGACATTGCATGAGATCGTCCCCAATAGCCAGTAAACTGGAGCGCGTGTATGACAATGGCTCCACTGGACACACAGCTTCCGGCCTGAGAGCCGGACGCGGACCGGCTTCCATACCGCTTGCTACGTAAATTGACTGTCATATGCACGAGCCACAACAAAACTGACACCCAAACACTGCCATATAATTAAACTGGACGACTTTATCGTGGAGTGTCAAGGGTTCTTCATTGGATATTGCCTTATGTTTCCACCAACTAAAACATACAAAAAGATGCCTTTGTGTATTTTAAAGTAAAATACTGATATTTTATATATGATATATATGTTACAGCCTCGTGGGAACTGGCATGTTTTTGACATTTCCAAATAGTGACGATGATATAAACAGAACGATAACTTGATGTTTATAATTAATTAATTATATTAGTAATTAAATAATTATATTAGTAATATAAAATAATAAAGTTGCTTAGTGCGACTCGGACTCTCCCTTAAAGGAGCTCCGTAGTAGTAAGCATAGTTTTAGGATGTATAATAAAAGAATCAAGTAATATTTAAACAGAGGTGACAAAATGTCACATAAGTACAATATTACCAACAAAAAATATTTTGTTTTTCATAATGTTGGTTTTAAGGACATTTTAAAAACGGTACAATACATTTTATTCAATATATTTTATGTTTAAAATTATTTATTTTGAGTTAATTACTTGCATCGGGTGACCATAGTTATATACTTTACTGACAAACCCTGACCTAGTAAACTTTGAGATTGCGATTTGTACAAAATTCTACAATAAGCAAAACAAATAGTTTCTTGAATACAGAAAACGGGCATTAGTAATTTTAAATTTTAAGTTAGACATATTCGATCTATGAGTTTTTCAGGCGAGTGTCCGTGCTTCTATGGGAATGAACGTGAATAGAGTGCTTTAAATTATGTTTCAAGTATGCTAGAATGCTGTTCTGCAACTTACCTAGGTAGGGGTCTACCGCATTACCTATTTCTATCGCCAAAATGACTTGGCCATATTCTGGTCCGGGGGATAGGGTAGCAGGTAGACTTGCACAAAAGACCCGGTCGCAGGACAGCGACGCACATGTAACATCTATGGTGTCTATAGGCAACGGTTGTCTCTTACCATCAGGAGACCCGAGTGCTTGTTCGTTGAACTAGAAAAAGAAATTCACTCCGTACATCATTTATTTTTGTTCTTAATATTGTTCTTAATATTCTTAATTTAATATTGTTTCCCCCGTGTTGGTCCGGGCTCCTTTGTAGAATAGACCATCTGCCTTCCTGTGCCAGGCAGCTCGTAAAAGGCGAGCATAGGCTTGCCGTCACTAACACCGTG
>NJDD01000571.1:175761-186234 GCA_002245505.1 Calephelis nemesis
ACACATCAACTTAATAACACCCCTCGTTTTGCAATGGGAATTTAAAACTGAGTTGTACCTAATGACAAATTGTCGCAGACAAATATTATAAATAATAAATAACTAACCTTGAACAAGCTGGGCCCTGTGGGTCAAATTATTAACTATACGTCTAATAAAATTAATTTGCATATTGAATATTTTTTTAAAAACAACGTTTGCTATTTTCCTATTACATCAGTAACTACGAAAAGTCACTGCAACGTAGTTATCAGATGAATATAAAAAATATATCAGATTAGTATCCGAAAGAATAGTCAAGACTATGTTAAACCCATGTATTTGTAAGAAAAGAGTAATTAATGAGAGAAGCTAGAAATGCAAATTTAATTAATGCTTGACACTCGATATTATTTGTTTATTTAGCAAGCGACTTAGCTTATGTATAAAACATAATATTATGTATAAAATATTTAAATAGTGGCCAAATCCGTTCTTACACAAGATCATTGTTATTTTGTGAAATGATTCTTGGAAACATTATGTCGCACTTAACAAAAGAAGCAAGACAAGTCAAATATTAAATAAAGTTTATTAAATAAATAGTCACTATAAAAAGCTTTCACGTAATAATGTTATGAATCTTTTATATTTCATCTCGGAGAAATCCCTTTTAAACAAAAACTAACGTAAAGAAACTCAAAGTTGTCCGTGTATATTACTATCTCAAACGTACTTTTATAAAAATGCCTATTTTATATTCAGCCTTCTACTGCCTTCCGGCGATTTTCCTTCGTCTCTCGGGGACTCGATCTACCTATAGTTTTTAGGGCGGGTTAAGTTTCAAGTGGATACAATTTTTACTGATAGAATGTGTATTTGCTGCTTTAAATTCTTGACTTATTGTATTGTAATACTTCTATTTTATTTACTGTGGATAACTAACTGACTGCTGTGATTTACTGATTTAAGATTTTGGTAGACTTGTATATTTAGCCAAAGATCCCAGTTATAGGGCAGCAATGCATCAGTAGCATCTTTGTTGTCACTTACTATCACGAGATTCACTTGTTTATTTGCTGTTTTAATGAACGAATAGATTTAAGACTACCCGATGAAACCTTAGGTACTGCTGGTGTACATAAAGCTATACTAGCTATTTATTTAATCTTTAAATTCTGATTGTATAAATAGTATTTCTATTAATAATTTATTCGCCACTATGTCTTAGTAGTCTGGTGTCAGACTTAACTTTATGAGGTCCCGGGTTCAAACCTCGAGTAGGGCAAAATAAAGAAAACATGTTTTTTTGTAATAAAAACAAAGTTGCCTATGATTCACATGTAAACATCCCATACATATTGTGGGACTAAGTGTCGTCGGCTAGTCGTGGGTGCCCTTGTTATGCCTCTGCATACCTCTTCGGGGATATGGAAATGAAGATACCTTACTTTCTTATATTCTTAACTAGCTTCCGCCCGCGACTGCGTCCGCGCGGATGTCGGTCTAAAATTGAAAAATTAAGATTTTTTTTCTGCGTATTTTTCCAGGATAAAAGTATACCATTTTATGCCCAGGATAATAAGGTATAATTATACCAAGTTTTATCGAAATCAAACCGTTAGTTTTCACGTGATGCCCGACGTTACACACAGACAGACAGACAGACACACAAAAAAAAAATCACATATTTGGTTTTGGTATCGATCCGGTAACACCCCCTGCTATTTATTTTTTCAATCTTTTCAATGTACAGAATTAACCCTTCTACAGATTTATTATACGTATAGAAACTGACTTGATCAGATTTTTTTTATAATATGAATGTAACTATATATTTCTATAAATTAATTTATATCTAAAAGGATTATTATTCAATTTGTGTTTTTATAAATCAGGAATATATTTTTATTGAAATAAAAAATAATTTTATAATTTCTATAAACAGGTAAAGGCACGAGACATCGCTAGTGTACTAGAGCCCAAACCTCTAACATACATAAAGACGTAATATCTAAAAACATTTGTTGTCCATTAGGCAAGATTTTTCGTGAGGTACATTCACTTGAGATGTTCGTCTGCAGAGCATCTGAGTCGTTTGTCATGTTGGAATAGGCCGTTGTCAACGGAACAGCATCCCTTCATGTCATGGACACATGCATTTTGCTACATTTACACCGTTCTGTATCCTTGCTGATGTCCTTTGTGTAATGTAACATTAAAATGAAAGTTTAATTAACTGCTTTGATGTCAAACATGAGCACCACTGTTGAAATCATCACTGAAATATTGTATAATTTACTTAACACATAATTTTTGAAGACGACGCAGTAAAAACATTAATATAAAAAATCAAGATGCAATTTGGCTCATTAAAACCAATAATTTAAAACAAGCGCACAATTTGAAATTATACACTACACACGCACATACCTTAATTGCTTTGTAAAATAACTGTAATATATTTTTTACTGAAATTCTGAAATCCATGATATCCTATCCCGTTTTAAATAAATAAATCTCATATGGTTTGAGATTTAGATTTTAAATAGTTTGGTCACTTTATTCAGATGTTCAGATTCAGATTTCAGATTCAGATTCTTTTATTGTTATTATATCTATGATTTTTGAACTACAAACATTATGATTTGAAAAAAATTAAAGACAGTTTGCAACACACAATTCTATAAAATAAAAAAGAATTAATAAAGTAGGACTACGCGTTAATTAATTAAATCAACTTACATTTTGATTCAAAAATTTCTCATCATTCCGGGTTTCAAGTTTCAGACGCCTCCATCTATTTTTTGATACATTCAATGTACAGAATTCAGTCTTGCAGTTTTATTATAAGTATAGATATGTAGATAGATTAGTGACACTTTTGAGTGTCAGTGTTATTTCAGACAAACGAAAAGTTACGAGTGTTAGTTTTGTTCCAGAAACGAAAACAAAAAAAATAGTTTTTTTTTTGTTTTGGGTTTTTTTAGCATAAATAACAAAGTATAAATAAGATTCGAACACACAAATTGTGTATATTCTAGAAATTTACAGCTAAATTTTAACAATTTAATGTATTAGAAAAATATTAAATAAAATGTTTTGGATTAAAAACGTAATAAAAAATGCAGTTGGTAAATGTTAAAAATATCGTTAAGTATATAAATTAACGAGTATAAAATATTTATTTTTCTGCACACAAAGATCCTGTGTAACAAGTAACAAGGGAAAGCAAAAAAACCTGCGTAGTTCCTAGAAAGCCTATTTGCGACATACATGTAATTTTTTGCACTATGCTCAATTCAAAGAAATATACCAAACTCTATTTCATTATTTATCAAACAAACGCCTTATTAATTTAAAATATGTCATTAGTTAGGTATTAAATACTTTAAGTTTTATATTAAAATATTGACCCATAGACTACTAGAGATAAAGAGTTTTCCGACGTTGTTTCTGTTAGTTTTTGATTCAACAGAAAAAAAAACTTTAGAAATTACTGTCAACTTCAGAGCAATAAAAAATGTTTCTTTTACAAGGCAAAGTTTTAATACGATGATATAGATCATTACATCTGCATCGGTGAAAATGTCTGTACGACCTCGTTGATAAGCGTTGTTATGGGGGCAATACAACCAGCTTAATATTCGACTATAGATGTAAATTTTTACCCCAAAAAAAATATATTTACTAATCAGCGAGATTGACATTTTAAAAAAAACATTTCCTTACTATTTCATTGTCATTAACAAAGATGTGTTTCGTTAAGTCACTCTTGATTAGAAGTATACATTATGTATAGCTGCTAAGTGCATGTACGCGGTAATAGAATTTATTACAATTCTCCACAGACACCTGTGGAGTCCCTATTAATTTAATATAGCTGGTAACCTTCCTGGATTTATTAAATTAGGCGATCGTGCTCGAATGTTAAGTTTCCGGCTTAACATTTTAAATGTTTTTGCAATTACCACACCTAATCGCTTTTCACACGATCCTTGCTAACGGCATGGTTACCTTTTATGAAATATTAGTCTCATATTACATTCGAACAAATCACCATTTACTTTGTTTTACGTGCACCTGTTGGTAGCTTAACCAAGCTAGGTGATAATGGTGGCATCTTGTTAACAATTTCTGCAATATTTGTGACAAAACATCATTTTTAAATCAAGTTAACCATATACTAGTTGGTAGAGTTTAGCAGCGACTCGCCCGGATTGGTACCACCGCCTTACCTATTCCTGCCGCCATAACGTCATGACGTGTTCCAGTTCGGAGGGTAAGGTAGCCGGTAAACTTACTTTTGCTCAAGGCCTAACATCCCGGCCCCAGGTTGGCAACGCACCATTACCACCTTTGGTGTCTCTAGGTGGCGTGAATTTCTTACCATCAGGAAATCCGTCTGCTTGTTTGCCTTCCAATATCATTAGAAAAAAAAATACAAATTTTTCATGAAAATATTAAGGTGTAAATATCATAATCATCATTTAAGTGTTTGTATCTAAATTATAAGTATTTTGCTAAGTGTAAGTGGGGTGGTTGTATCCAGTTTTTGCTTGTCTAAATACTTTCATAAGTTTTAGTAACACGCTTTTAAAATATAGCCATTGGTAAGTAACTATTAAATTCGTGAAAAGTCAGCAAAGTCAAACTTAGACTTGGATTTCGAGGTAGAATACTTAGTCATAAACGTCATAGAAAACTATTATTCAATGTTCCTTTCGGTGTGACACAATCCACTAGTTATGCGACGCAGAACACTCAGTCTAAGAAGAGATTTATGGGTGTCTACTCTGTGGCCAGCGAGGCAGGCACGTCTCAGAGGCTGATGTATACTAGACGTTGGATTTATGCGACGTTTATTGGGGAATTAAAACTGGATACTGCGCCTGGAGACAGAGTTTACTGAGATATAGGAAACCAGGTGCTTTTGCAACGTTTGTGTTTAGTCATGGAAATGTGCTTTTTTAAAATTTGTTTTATAAATAAAAATTTAAATGAGTGTCATTTTCACTTGATGTAAGAAGCAAAGAAAATAATAAAGTACACTAACATTTATTTATTTATATTGAGAATTTAAACCATCAGATTTAACGAAATATCAACTATTTATAACCTTAGACGGAAAAAATGTGAGTTTCAAGTTTGAGATAATATGTGTGTATATCTGTCTATGGGATATAACTTCTAAAGGAATAGACTGATTTTGATGAGGATTTTTGTTGGATCAAATTGTTCTTAGGTACATTACTGTTAGGTGTTTTCTTGGGTTATTGAAATTTTTTGATTATTAATATGTTTGATATTTATGATTATATAATAATATATTGAAGACGTTAATGGAATTTACTCTTTAGTAATGGATGGTTAACTCTCAGTATTTAAAAAAAATGGGTAACAAATTCTAGACAATATAATCGATAACAAGTACGTATCAAAAAAATATTTAATTAGCTACCATACAAACGAGCCAACCAACAATTAATTTACGAATATTTATAAGAAAGACAGGCACACTGTTAACTTTCTGATTCTTCTTTCCAGACAAAATTTGTAACAAATAAAATATTGCAGTAGTATCATTTGTTTGTTAGTATCTTCTTGCCCGGATCCCCAAAGAGTTAGGTAGATGTAGGTACAACCAGGGTACCCATGATTAGCTAAATTCATTAAGTTCCACAACGTGATTAGTCGAACCTGAAAACTCGTGAAGTCAAATCCAGGACTAGACAACTACCACATCACCACACCACAGACCACAGAGGCGACCTTATTCATAATAAATACGAGCAGTTACATTTTCTATTATAGAAAAAGTCACATTAATGTATTTTTTAATGTTATCAACAAGGTAAAGGTTTTCCCCGTACTGGTCCGGTCTCGTTTGTAGAATAGACTACCTGCCTTCCTGGGCCAGGCAGCTCGTAAAAGGCGAGCATAGGCTTGCCGTCACTAACACCGTGACATCTGGCTAGGTGGTAGAGTTTCGCAGCGACTTACCCGGATTGGTATCACCGCCTTACCTATTCCTACCACCATAACGTCATGACGTGTTCCGGCTCGGAGCGTAAGGTAGCCGGTTAACTTACTTGTGCTCGAGGCCTAACATCCCGGCCTCTGGTTGGCAACGCACCATTACCACCTTTGGTGTCTCTAGGCGGCGGTAATATCTTACCATCAGGAAATCCGTCTGCCTTCCAATGTTATAAAAAAATAGGATAATAAATAAATGTTGACTGTAGACGTGTTAGCTTAATATAGTCTACCTTGCTCCTTAACAGGAAACACTAAAATGTCAGGCTCCAAACTTATAACAGCAGGAAGAGGTAAGGAAAAGTCATACCATAACGGGAAAGCTGCTTCACAGCATTCTACTTGGCAAAACCAATTATTTACTGCAATGTTTTATTGTATAACTCACTCTTCAACCACTTTTTAGGATCTGATTAAATGCTACTATTGAAAAAAAAGAAAACAGTTTTGAAATTATGTTCAGACATCTTATTTCATTTTGCTGGATCTTTTAAATTGTATCATCACCAGTTGTACATTGCATTTGAAATTTCCCAGAAAACTTTCTTTTAAACTGCTGTCAGTAATACTTTGAAATATATCATACGTATCCTGGAGCGAAAAATGACAACAAGCTATTATAACCTTTAAGATATCCAGCATAGATAATAAATTTGCGGTGCTGTGGCTGAGACGTGGGTGTGATGTAGCTGGCAGAGTCCCAGCTTTGAAATCGTGCAAGAAAAATGGTGGGAAACCCTGTCCGCCCCCGCACGTGGCCAATGCGGGTAGACGCAAAAACCACGTGGGCACTTTTGTTTCATCCCTTGTAAGTTGGCGTGAGTACAGAATGATGGGGGATCTCTGAATGGAATTTTTAAATTGCTCTAGAGAAATGCTCCTCTTGTGTTTCGTAGACAGTTTTATTTCGACGAATTTTACTTGGTTGATTTATGAGATTCTGTTGGATATAGCATTCTTGTAGTTTATTTAAGAGGCATTTTTGGAAATATTTAGTATATATTTTTGTTTTAAGCTCAAGGACTTTTATTATAAAAATTAGTAATAAAAAAATATATTTAATAAATAATATATCCACAGCATGTATATTATTTAGATACTTATCTTTTTATAATTAGCTCAATTGTATAAAATTATCGCTTTTGTGGTCTAGAAGTCATGAGGTCCCGGGTTCGAATTCCGGGTCCGATTCTCGGGTCGGAAAACATAAAAGAAAATATGTTTTTTCCAATTTTCTATCGATAGAATATGTTTCTCGAGATTCGATATGTGCAGGATCGGTGATAGCAAAGATTGTGGAAATTAGTGTCTTCGGCTAGTCGTGGGTGCACTGGTTGTGCTTCTAGCTACCATTTCGGAAATATGGACGTAAAGATACTTTTTTTTATGTAAAACAAAGTTAGACTAAACCTTGTCCGCATTTTCATCCGTGTAAAAAAATCATTACCGATACTGTGGGAATCGGTTCAGATTTCGGGTTAAAAAGTAGCATAAATACATAACTGCTTTTGCATTGTTACATCAATCCAATAATAATAAATCATCTTTATTTCACATAAACCTACAAGAGGCACTTGTGACGGGTCTATATAATAATAAATCTACCACACATTGCAAAGCAAACACACTTTCCGATTTAAAATACTCTTATTATTATGAATGTTAATACATGGCGTTGAAAAAATATTATCAAAAAAGTAAATAAGTTCGGAAAACCAATTTCCCCACTCGAATAACTTTCCATACCAGATGGTAACCAAATTACAGCTATACAAAGCAGTAAACAGAATCAATTATAGGTTGTTTTGTATGGAATTATTGAAGCCTTGCTCGAACTGGCTGTCGCTGACAATGTTTGAATAATATATCGCTCGGCCGAGTCGAGTAATCATTGGTTAACTGTTTTGCGATTTGATGTGTAATTTGTATGAATTTGTAACGCTAACTATCGTTGCTTTACTGTGACTTTACGAGGTATTGACGGACTTTTGAATTATATATAAGTTATTACGTCCTCGACACTATTTTTTATTATAACAAGCGATAGTGATAGCTTAAGGTTCCATACTTAGTCAGCCAGTAGAGCCAATCGCCGCACTCCCTCGTTCCATGAATACTATGAAATATTGCGCTGTAAAGTAAACGTCTTAAGCGACAAATCACTATTTTTGACACTATAAAAGTAATTTGAAAAATAATATAAAAACTGAAACACTTATCTTTTAGGTATAGTACTTATCTATGTTTATGTTAAATCTGGTGTCGATATTTTCATAATTGAAGTAGACAGTTGGATTTTGCTTTCAAAAAAGGGTTAACTTTTTGATATTTTTCTATCGAGCAAAGTGAAATGAATCGTGTTTTGGAAACACTAGTCTTATAAAGCATATTCATGTTAATTTTAGGTATTTTGTCACCAAGATCCATGATTGCTTTGTATGAAAAAAACATTATACTTGCTGACGTATTTAAGAATACATGAACCCTTAAGTTGAATATCTTAAACACTAAAGTATGCGCAGTGCACACAACAGTCGTATTTATACTTAAACGACGTTATTAACCAAGTTAGATCATGCTGTCAGTTATATACTACGAGCAAATATACAATGTTATTTACAAAAGCTTATTTTTGATATAACGAATTGTATACCTTCATTAATATCTACAAGCTAACCTCGACAGAAAAGAACGTAAAGCTAAGTACATAATTTTCTCATCAAGAAATGGGTTTCAGTCTTGAATGTGAATTAATTAAACATAGCCGAGTGACGTCAAATGTAGAGATTCCCGTGAGTGCAGCAAGTGGGATGTTTGGATTGTGTAGAGGGTATTCTTCATTTTCATATAAAACTAGCGACCCGGCCCAGCTTCGTTCAGCTGGCAAAAAATAACGTATTCTTAAAATAAACCCAAAATTTCGCTAGGTGAAAAAAAATATACGTAAAAAAATGACATTTAAACAAAATCAGAAATTGCAAAAAGAAAAATTGCGTATAGGTATTAATGTACATACCCAGATTCTAGCTGCCAAAGGCCTTCCGTATCTCGTATCCTCGTTATTTATCATTTATAATTTCCCTGGGATTTTCAGTACCTATGTTAAGTTTTTTATGTCTCTCTTTTAAAGTCACTATTCAACTTAAAACAAACGATGATTTGTTTCATATTTTGTTATAACTCAAAGGGTTTTTTAGAGTTTTAATTGAAATTCAAGAACTTTCACATAACCTTAACTTATTCTACGTCTAAATCTTTTTCGCGAATTAATTCAGGAAATCATGAAAATTATTCGCTATTGATAAAAATGTAATTAAAAATGTGTTCACTAGTTTTTGAGTCCATCGTAAACAGACGGACATATCGACTCGTTTAGAGGACTTTGTTATAAAGGAAGTACTGATGTGTAATGGAAAATATTTCTTATGTCGGCACCTTCAGAGCGTACAATATCTTCACAAATGTCACGAAACTTACTAATCAGTGCAATGCTCAATAAAGGACTGTGAAAGTTTGCAATGTATATACTACTGCTATGGCGCTGAAAACTGCTCTTCATTCTCTTAAATGCTACGAATAACTAATATTTTCAATGATTAAAAAGGTAAGGCCAAAACCAAGTCAACTGCTTTAAAACGTTCTAACATCTACTAAAGACTAACTGCACTTGCCTAGTCTACATTACTACACTACCGCCAACGGCGATGGAGTCGTCTTATTTCCACATATTCATGGTCACGGTGCTAGTAAGTCTATTCTCGTTTTTAATGAGCTTGTTAGATAAAATGCTATATTCTTCAAAGGTCCTTTAAGTAATACGAAATACATGTTTTGAATTTTATTAAATACTTTCGGTAACTTTAATTTACAAGCAATGGCAAAAATCGATCCCATGTTTAGGGCTTTTAAACTCGTTACACACAAATGTTGGCAAGGTTTCAACCTCGCACTTTCATGAAGGGATCTGAAGGACGTTTGAGATATATTGGAAGATAATTTTTCGAACACACACGAAAATAAAACATTATCGTGACATCGGTATAGGGCAGAATTTATTGTTGCAAGCAAAATTGTATTGTCGATTTGTTTCAGAATGATAGTTTATATAATTTACAGCAAATACAATTTATTCAGTTTCTCAAAACTGTTCTTTTAAATCTCTGTCAAGTCCAACAAAATTAAAAAAAATATTGTTTTTTTTTAAAAAAAATTAACATCTCAGGGCAAGTTAGACGAAATTAATCTAACCCATCTCATATCAAAGGTATAGTCAACGATCATAATACATAGAAATACTTAGACAATGGAGTAAATACTTTTTATGTGATACTATCACGGACAAGAACACGATTCTCCTGATGTTTAGGGATAACCGTAACTATAGATAATACTTTAGACCGTGTTGGTCCGGGCTCCTTTGCAGAATAGACCATCTGCCTTTCTGGCCAGGCAGCTCGT
>NJDD01000571.1:186325-215234 GCA_002245505.1 Calephelis nemesis
AGATGTTGTAGGAGCGTTGTGCTATGGTCGATGTGCTACGACATTTGTGCATGTCTACTGGTTCCCTTACACTGCGGGCTGGAACATAACACTGTCAGTATGGTGGCAGCAATATGTCAGGCGGTGGATCTATTTACTGCATTACCCGTAAAAGTTACAGCATGAGTCACTACCAGCCATGGTCTTGTTGGTAACGAGTGACACATTTAACCTTTGCTTGCCTCTTATGTGTTACCCGGCAGGAAAGCAGATGTTCTATTAAACACAGGAGACCCAAATCAACACGAAGAAAAACACTCAGACCCAGACATACATCAATGTTCATGACACAAATGTATGTTCCCGTCGGAAGTCAAATCTGGGCCTCGCGATTGGTCAGTGGGATTAGGTGTGTACGCTAACAAGTTTGTTGAAATAAAAAATATAGGATACAAGAGGGTATCTATTTATCAGTATATAGTTTAAGCATATATGAAATCATAGTTTCTCAGAATTTAAAAGAAAAAAATTATGTACCTTAGTGCTACTTCATTTAAAAGAATTGGAAAATAAACATTGCTTTTAATTACAGTTTATATACAATGTCTACCTACATATTAAGGGTCTGACACAAACTATGTGAAATAAAAATTTAGGTATATCATTTTTAAGTACAGCTGTTTGATTGGTATCTGTTACTGTTAGATTTTCTGATTTTAATTGTTTTTTTTTTTTATAACAAGGTTTTTAATATATTTGATTGGCAGTATGTACCTACATCAATCTGTTTCGGACGAAAGCTATTAGGGCCTTTTTGTTCAGATATCCACTACTTTGAGGTATTGATTATGTTTTGTAACTATTATACTAACTATACAAAGGCGCAACATTAAATTATTCTAAAGTATGAATAATTACAAATGAAAATAAGTTTATTTATATACATTTAAACATATTGATATATCCTACCACATTGTGGTGTGCAAACACTAGCACTCAACATTGTTCAATACGACCTGAATACAATGATTCATCATATATTTTCCTAAATATATTAAAAGAGCAAGTCTGCTGAAGGAGACAGCGCTGGAATGAAAACTTAATTATGTTAGGACAAGAGGCAGCTTCCAAGGAACCTAAGAACAGGTCAAGTATCCAGTTACCGAACACGCGTTAAATACATAGTTGACTAGACTACACCAAATTAAGCTTGAGTTATATCGGGCCCTGAAATTAGCGAATCGTTCGATTATAGTTACTTAAGTTTCAACAACGGCATATCTTTGATATATATACTGGCAAACGAGCCATTACGCTGCCTGATGGAAAATGGTTCTCAAAAATTTTGCCCACAGACATCGGCAATATAAGGTGAGTTCCTGAGACGTTTCCGTGATTAATACGCCTTTTTCCAAATTCAAATTCAAATAATTTATTACATATTTCTTTTGTTATAGTTTAAAGTTTGTTAAAGTTTACAAACCAAAATAATTCCTTAGTGTCAGTGTTTGCCACGTTCATGTGCTAGAAGAAAGAGTAGATGGTAGATTTAGAGCCAACCTACTAGCTACTCTAATAACAAATTCAAAAATCTGTCTTGTTTGGCATACTTTACTACCACCAGGAACTATCACATTTTTACATGCTACGAATTGTTACAAAAATTTGCAAACATATAATTTTGACAAAAGCCAAAGCCTAATGAAAACATCAGTAATATATTTTAGCCATACTACTGGGATTTGGAAGATGAAACTCTGTAATAGAAATGTTTTAAAAAAGAAAATTGTATCAAAAGCTAATCTGTTTTAAAATATTAATTGGATAATTCAATGAAAATGATCATATCAATAAGATAAATAAATAAATATTTCTGGACAAGTTACACAAATTGAATCTAATCCCAAAGTAAAAAAAAAAACATTTGCTTGTGCTATGAGTGTTAGTCAATGATTCTAATACATAGAAATACTTTAATAGATACATACCTACACATGTATCTTCGCTCCAAGTCCCTTACGGAGCAGGCAGTATTTATATAGTATTTATTTAAGTATTTCTATGTATTGGTATCGTTGACTAACACCCATAACACAAGCATATAATTTGCTTACTTTGGGGTTAGATTCAATTTGTGTTACTTGTGTTACTTGTCCAAGAAGATAATTTTAGCTTCCAGTATTTTTTTTTAGCTTCCAGAGATAGACACCAGTACAAATTTAATAAACAAGTAAGATGTAAGAATACTAGAAAAATACAGATACTTTAAATATACACCAGAACAGATTTAATAAATACCCAGATCTGGAAATGCAAATTAGTAAACACAAACAAATCATACCCGAGCTTCGCGGCTGGTAAGTGTAAGTAAGTAATGAAATAAGGAAATGAATATGATACTGTCTTATGATTCTAGTCGCAAAATAACGACCCCAGTAGCATTTATGATATTTATAGGCGACTGTAGTCTGTTACTTTTAGAAAAGCAGTCTAATGTTATAAAATTGAGTGCTGAGTATCGCCATTTTAATGGCCCCAAGCAAGTTTCAAGTCAAAGCACGTCTTGTTCTACGTCTACCGTGTCCACCTTGCGAGACTTGCTTTCTTACCCGGATTAACTTGAATTAAGATCTCTCTTAAGTGTCTTTGTTTTATCTCATCACGCTTGCTGCTATTTTAATCATGTTTTAAATATTTTGACGTATTTCAACGGACTGGAAGTCTGGAAAAGGAGGTTCTTAACACAAGAGATGCCAAAACATGTTGTCTTAAGATGAAATAAATATTACTGGTATATCGCTACCTTAGGCAAATCTAGGACGTACCTCCGCTATATTGTTGTAAAATGTTGTTTTGGCAATATTTGCATCACTTTCAAATATTTTTTTCCTCCAGATACATTTAGACATTTACAATTGTTTCCGCACAGTATCAAACAATGGTCCAGCAAAGTCCGATCAATACAGAACTAAACAGTGAAGTAGTTTTCTAAACTGCCAGTGGCAATTGGCATTAAATTTTAGTTTATGAGCTTTACGCTTCACGGCCGAACAAACATGGATTAAATGCGAATCAACTGTTTCAATTGCTTAATAATATTCCAGCGGTAATGATTTACAAACATTAAAATGAATTGATTTAGATCAGGCCCTGTGTGAGTTGGTGTGTATGTAATGTTAAATTCAATTGATATATTTGTATGTGTGCTGAGGAAATGTTATGTCAGTCTTGTTTGTTTTTATTATACAATTGAAAAAAGCACATGAATTTTATAATGGACACGTAAGATATTTAAGTCGCTTTAAGACGCCAAAGGCTAGAACAACCGCTAAATATTTCATTTAAGAACATTACAGTCGTAAGCACTGACGTTATACTTTAAACTTTGCTTGATGTGAACGACAAACAGATCCTTGTTCACTTCTTAACATGAAACATTAAAAATCAATGATTTGTTTTACTTTACATTATAATCTTAAAATTAAATATTATCAATAACTCCCGACAAAACCTTTGTGGAATGTGGCTATTTACCATATCTATCACGTTAGCTTTCAAACAAAAAAATCTTTATCAAAACCGGTGAAATCTTTCAAAAGATATCGAACATATGCCATAAACGCGCGCGCACACACACAAATTTATTACAATATGGTTTAAAAAATAAATGACGATACCACTCTGGGAGGTATATATATTCTACATGTTATATTCTCCAATAGCGCTGCTTGTATGAATTCCTTTGTAGGTACACTTGATATTGACATAGTACGCATGTATTCTTCCAGCATTAAATGATTATATTATAACATTTAAATCGAACCGTAATGTTGACTGACCTGAGTTTTTTTTCATTTAATAATAAAAGTATAGTTGTAAAATATTTTATTATAAATATACTTTGTGTACGTAAATGTACATATGTATATAAAAAACTCTTTATCTGATGTTCTAAAATCTATATTAGAAAATAATAAGAGGTTAAATATTGTAATGTTAGGAATATGCGATAAAATTATTTAGTGTAGATTATTTAGCAACATATTAATGATTTCTTTATTTTGTTCCAGGTAAGTCTTCTATCGTCTGTGGTGGTGTATGGTCGGTGTGGTGGTGTGGTATACAATATGGATGACGACTTTCGGATGCTAAGTATGTCTAAATGTTAATACTCCATTAAAACATACTCCAAAAATAAACAAACTCTTTATTGTTTATACTGATCTATGTACTGTAATTTCAAATCTTCATCACAGCTACGCATATCCAATTGGGATAATTTCTTTTGAATTTTTAAATTAAATGGCAAATAAGTAGAACTAAAGGCAAATAAATAGAACAAAAACCAAAGGAACGAATAAAGAGATAATTATCTCCTCAGTATATAACTTAAGGTTCATAATCCTATAGAGACACATTCGTTTCATCTATAGGTAAAAAACCTTCTAAAGTAGTGTAATTAGAAAATATCATATTTTTTTACTATGTGTGAAATTTATGAAAATTGAATATATCATGTCTTCAGTTAAAGTCTTATGATGTAACTTTTTGGTTTGAGCATGAAATTAAAATAGTATAAAAGAAATTTCCCAACTGATGTTACAATAAAATCTTTCACGAAGTACCAAAGTTCACAGACTTATAAAAAGATAGGCACATAATACCTTAATAATGGGTTTTAAAAGTTCTACAAAGCAAAAAAGCAATTCAACTTGAAGTAAAAGAAAAGTCTTTCGACTTGCAATACAAAAAGACAGCCTGAGAGAGCTGACGCTAAGTGAATAACTGAATAGTTAAACTCTCATAATATTTACATAAACCGTACATTAACGACTTGCCGCATTATATAAGCGATAGCGATTTGGAAGGCTGAAATGGTTTTTTTATATTTAAGATTTTAGACTGCATTTTATTTTAATATCGTAAGTCATAAACTTATTTTCTATCAAATTTAGTATCATATAGATGAACGAAAATTTAAACTTGGGTTTTGATTCTTTGACGTGAAATAAATGTCTTCATGAATTTAAATTGAAGTTAATATATCATAATTAGAAATTTGCCATTAATTTATATATAAAACTGTAACATAATTGCTAACATATTTTTAACAGAGAGTTAAGTAGACCTCAAACTTTTTTATAAACAAGCTCTTAACTTCTTGGTTATGATCAATCATAAAGGTTGCTAGCTAAGCAAACTAAACAACAAAAAATGTAAAAACAATTTACTGTCATAAAACCACAGCTTCGACTGGCACTAACATAATAATCAAGGAAGAATTAATAAAGTTGTTTGGTTAATATAAAATAATGCTCAAAAATTGACGACGATATTTTGATTTCTTTGTTGCTAGACATGCTTTCAACAATCTTATAATTATGGTAATGGTATAAACATCGAATGTTAATATTACGAATTCTAATAAAAAAGCAGTAACTGAATCAAAATACAGTTTTGTTATTTATCCGCAGGATTTTTATATTAATCTAGAATAAAGAGTTGCAGTTTGTAAATATCAATCAATATCAAACCCTCTGCTTATGTGTTAGACCATACGTGAACTGAGGAAAACGTATGGCTCGTGGTAAATGAACCAAAAAAATTCACGTTTATCGAATATTCCCTTTAATGTAATACTCCCCCCAAACATACCAGAACTGCATGACTGTGTGAATATTTAACATAGGGGTGGGATCATGTTCTTAACGTCATAATGGCGTCGTATTAAATGATTTGCACTATGCATATGTGTTACAAATGTAATACTTTATATGTTTTTAACGAAAATTGTCGCGGATACTTATTACATTAAAATTTTGCTAAACCTTTTATTTCTTTCTTGTTTTCTTATTTAATTATACTTAGTTGCTCTACGAAATTAATTAAAACGTAAGTAATATTTAATAAGAAGACATTTTTACCTTCAAAATATAAAAAGTGCGTATTTCAAGTTTAACATTTCTATCTCGGTGTGTGTGTGCATGTGTATCAATCTGTGTAGTCATACAGCACATTGACGCCATAGCTATTGTAGGTACCTCGCTGTCTTAGCCAAGGTATTACGCCAATTTTGAAAGTAGTAGACCCTACCTTCCGGACTGGAACATGATTTTGTCATTATGGCTCCAGGAACAGGTAAGAGTTTTACACAGCACTTTACTTGTTAGTAAATGTACTATATACTAGTCTTGTTAGTAATGACCCTTTTCTACTTTGCTTGCCTCATACGAGCTGCCACTCAACACGGCTAATCACTACGCAGAAGACCAAAACGAAGATGTGCTGTCTGTGGCATTATAATTCGCAAATTAATAGACTGATCTCAGTGTGTATATTTTTGTTTAAAGGCTGACGTGAACGTAACTTCACTACAAATTGATATAGTCGGTGGTTATTGATTTTTTTTCTTAATTTTATTACTTTTATTTATTTTTTGACTGTGAATATTAAACACTCACTGAATGGTCACTATAATCATTTGACGAATTTCATGGAAAGTTCAAAACCTTTAAAAAAAGAATATGACGACATTAGTAAATGGAACACAGTAATTTAACTTCTTTATTTTATTTATTGTAATGTTTCAAATTGTGTTCATTCTTCGACTATAAATGTTAATATGTTGGACTATTTATTGGACTCACTAGAAGCCGAAGTCCTCAAATGTATCCAGCTCTACACAACACGCACATACACACACACCATACACACACAAATTTCAAATATTTTATCAACACCAACTATACAATATATATACCTATGTCGTCAAATCAATCCATTCATTACGCACGGTCTTTTCTGTTTTGTCGTGCTATAACACGTATACATTTTGAAGAAAAATTGCTATAAATTTTATTACAAACTTTCCACAATATATTTTTATTTTTATAGTTAGTCAACCGGTTTCGCTATACAAGCATTATCAGGGCTATTTTCCCCCGTGTTGGTCCGGACTCCTGTGCAGAATAGACCATCTGTCTTTCTTGCCAGGCAGCTCCTAAAAGGCGAGCATAGGATAGCATCATCATCATCAATCATCACTAACACCGTGACATCTGACTAGGTGGTAGAGTTTCGCAACGACTCGCCCGGATTGGTACCACCGCCTTACCTATTCCTGCCGCCATAACGTCATGACGTGTTCCGGTTCGGAGGGTAAGGTAGCCGGTAAACTTACTTTTGCTCAAGGCCTAACATTCTGACCTCAGGTTGGCAACGCACCATTACCATCTTTGGTGTCTCTAGGCGGCGTGAATTTCTTACCATCAGAAAATCTGTCTGCTTGTTTGCCTTCCTATAACATAAAAAAAATATAAAAAAATTGCTAATAAAACAGTTTCATCTGGTTATCAATCTATATTTACATGTATTATGAGGATATAGTACTTGTGAAGAGAAAGTCGGAAAAATGTAAAAAAAACTTAATCTTTTTCAATGCAAATTGTCCGTAGCTCTTAAAGTCAAGTGATACGATGTTCACCCAGTCGGCTAGTTGATGTATAAAAAGTAATCTTAGATGAATAAATGCCAGTCTCGGACCCCAGCTTAACATAAATAAACTTGCTTAAAACTACTAAAAATAAATTGTCATAGTTTTGTGCAAAGCAACATTTAGTTAAGATAAATGAGCCGCTGGTCTGATGCGGTCTAGTTTAGAGAAGTTAAAGAAATACACGAGTGTAATGTTTCTAGGTAGCTTAATGAGTTTTCTTATCTTCCGCATTAAAAGGTTTTTAATGCGGAAGAATGTGTTTTTTTTAAATAACGTATACGTGTAACCTGAAACATTACCAAATGATTAAAGGGAATCTTGTTTGGTTTTCTTTTTTTTTAATTTATTCATCATCATAGCTTTTGTCCCGGTTGGTCCTGACTTTTTCTGTGTTACATCAACTTTGTTATCATTAAATGGTTTTAGCTTCAAAATTGCAAAATTATGTATTTTATTGTGAATTTGTTTTTTTATTGATATAAAATGTTTTTCTTAAAATATTAGTGTAAACTAACGTTTAACATGTTTTGAAACGATATTGTGACAACTAAAAACCAAACAGTAACAAAATGTATACAGGATAACCGTAGACGCATTATACATTTGTTGTGATTTTTTTACGCCAATCATTTGACAAAATAGGCTAGAGGACCTAAGGAACATAGAATTGTACACATATCTTTTGCAAAAGAAATATTATTTCGATTCCTGACAGGGGAATGCATTTGTGCAGTGACAATTTGAAGCTCTATTTCGGGATCTGAGTCCTGGTAGTTTTTTAATTTATTCTAGTATATACTGAATGTTTTCAATGTGTTAGCATTTTTGGGCAGGTATCCGTGGTCAGATCGCATTGTTAGACTGATCTGACCACGTCCACTCTTTTGTGTCCTTGGTCATACTGATGGAATTTTAGTTTCCGTGGTTAGATTCTGTTAGGTATCCATAGTCAGATCGCATTTTTACGCGAGTACAGATAAGATATTATTCATATTCGCGCACATCATGTGTGAGTTCAGCGAACATCGACGTTGTCCTCCTGATGGTAAGAGATACCCGTGGTCTAAACATCACAGATACCATAAGCGCGTCACTGTACAGAGCACAGGATGTTAAGCCTATACACACTGTTTTAAGGTAAACTCTTGTACTTTTCCACTATACACTGTAGTTTACCCTTTAAGTTACACTATAGTTAACCGGTTTTACCTTTCACAGCATCATTATCAGGGCTTTATAACTAAAGATAAATAAGTGCTGGTACAGACGTAGGACAGAGAGGACGCACGTTTTTCATAAGGTTAAGGATAAGGAAGGAAAAAAGGAATTCTGCCTTTGCTAAGCATTTATAGGGTCATACTTTGCACCCGACATGTAACTTTGAATTACTTTATTTTTGTAACAAGCAACGTCATCATCATCATCATCAGCCGGGAGACGTCCACTGCTGGACATAGGCCTCCCCCAAAGAATGCCACAAGTCAGAGTCATCAGCCGCTTGTGACCAGAGACTCCTCGCGACTTTGACCAGATCATCAATCCACCGGGTAGGAGGTCGTCCAGCCACCACCAGTCGAGATTCGAAGGAAACTTAATTTTCCAGAAGCGTTAGAAATAAATAAACTTTAAAATAGCCCAACTTTATTAAACGATCAGCTAGACTTCATTAACTCCCCTCTACTTAACTTGATTTTTTTAATGTTTAAGAAAGCATTATTTATTTTAATGATTTGGTTTTAGACACAGATGGGTTTAGCAATTAATTTTAATTTCATATTAATATCTAATTTTTTATTGTATTTTAATAATTTAATTTAATAGTTTCATTCGCATATTTTTGACGATTTGATTATAATATTCTCCAAAGAGTATATAAATACTACGCAATAAGAGGTGGGACTTCTATAGACACATAGCAAACCCGAATTTTGTATTTAGTTTACTTAAATTGACACATGACACGTGACAGATAGGTATAACCCGTTTAACTTGAAAGTAAGTCTAAAGGTATTTAGATTTAAGGTAACTAGTGTCATATAGATTTAGGTGAATAAAAAACATAGCAAAATCAATTCTTCCGCCAAACTGATATTCTCATGTGTGATATTCTGTCATTTTATACCGTTCGACATCATTTTTATTGTTTATTTATTTTTTTCCTATTTGTTTTTTCCACAAACCGGCATACAATTTTATTAATTTTAATTTTAAATATAATGATACTTGCCAATCAAACGTGTAAGAACAGGAATCCCTATTTTTAGGAGAAAATCTTGCTATGGTATAACTTCGTTGTGGTTTGTTTTCTGATTCTGATTCTGATTCTGATGATGCTGTGAACGGTAAAACCGGTGGGCTATAGTATAAAATAAAAAGTGTATAGTGGAAAACTACAAGCGTTTACCTTAAAAAGTGTGTACAATGGAATTCCATCAGGTGTCAACAACAGAATTAGGCCTAGTATACCTAACTATGCAAGTCCACCGGCTACACTACCCTACGGACAACAACACGACAAAGATTATGTAACTTACATTTTATTCTAAGATGGCATTAATTTTGAGAGATTTTATTCCAAATTAATATTTCCAAATTCTTCTTGCACACCAATCAATCTGGAACCGGCCAATCTGATATGTATGGCTACCCATTAAACTAGGAAGTGCGAATAATAGTAACACCTTATCTGTGTCTAAATGTGAAGTTTTTATCTAGAATTGCTATTTGAATGCGTATAATAATATATCGAATGGTTGTTCGGTTACAGCTGCAACGCACTTAGTATATATTAGGTACATTATTTCATTTTGTATGGAAAAAAAAAATTATATTATAACATCACAGTCTGATCATGGATACATTTTTTACCATGTGTCCGTAGTTAGATTACGTAAGTCTGACCAAGGACACAAAAGAGTGGACGTGGTCAGATCAGTCTAACAATGCGATCTGACCACGGATACCTGCCCGCATTTTTGACTAACACCCATCATATAATTCACTTACTTTGTGGTTAGATTCAATTGGTGTAATTTGATCCAATTGGTCCGTTGATATTTATTCATTTAATTTATGTCTACAAACATTTTTATTTAAGAAATTTGCCTATATATTTTACATTTAAAAAAAATATATTTCTTATAATAAAATCATTGTGATAGAAAAAAGAAGAGTAGAACTGATTAAATAAATGATTAATGTGATAAACAGATTACGAAATTTAAGGAAAAGTTAAACTGTCATTTAAAAGTTGTTTAAATTGAATTTGTTTTAAAACAAATTCCTTGTGTATACAAATACCACGTTGTTATAAGTAAACACAATTTATTTTTCCACTTTTTCCGGTTTATGGAACGTTCACTTATAGAAGCCATTACATTTTATGTATTTTCTAATTTCGTTTAAATTAATAATATTTAACTGATACAAAAACACAGTATTAGCTTTATTAAACTCAATATTTTTTCCGAAAACTGGAAGTAAGAAATACTTTGAAAGAAAGCGTCCTTTACTTTGAAATGTTAATGCAATGTCAAATTGATACAAATTAACCTATTAAAAAAAATCTTTTTAAAAGTTATAATTTGTGACTGCACCAAAGCACCAAGATGGATAAAATATATTGTACAGTTGTAACGAAAGTGTGCATACTTTATTTGTAAGAAAATATACCTTAGCTGTCTATGATTTATTGTAACTGTAACTGTTCCTGGCATAACCATGGTGTTAAGGAAAGCTGTTAGCCTGTATCAAAATATATATAGATTAAAAGCAGCAAAAATACGGGGCGCATTTTGATTACAACTAAGTAATATTGTCTCTTTTGTTTTCATTAAGGTGGAAGAATATAGCAATAGCAATAATGATGTCCCCGTGTTGGTCCGGGCTTCTTTGCAGAATAGACCATCTGACTTTCTGGCCAGGCAGCTCGTAAAAGGCGAGCATAGGCTTATCATCACTAACACCGTGACATCTGACTAGGTGGTAGAGTTTCGCAGCGACTCGCCCGGTTTGGTACCACCGCCTTACCTATTCCTGCCGCCATAACGTCATGACGTGTTCCGGTCCGGAGGGTAAGGTAGCCGGTAAACTTACTTTTGCTCGAGGTCTAACATCCTGACCTCAGGTTGGCAACGCACCATTACCATCTTTGGTGTCTCTAGGCGGCGTGAATTTCTTACCATCAGGAAATCCGTCTGCTTGTTTGCCTTCCTATAACATAAAAAAAAAACCTAGGCTTATTCAATGAGAAGTGAAATATCAGCAAATGTTAGATTTCATGGATTTTCGGTGAACAAATTCACAAATCAAAATTAGTTGTACAATTTCGTTTCACAAGAATATAAATACATTTGGAAATTACATTTAGTCACGCACTATTACAATCCAATTTTTTGAGGCGAAATACAAATCGGCAAATACGAACCAAGTCATATTAAATATCATTCTTATTTGTTTCATATTTCGGAATAGCCTGGTAGACTTTTTTGAGGCTTTTACGAATATAATAAGTCCTAAACAGACAGGCTCATGACGATAACAGACTATAAACGTTTTTAATATGATAGCATTGTTTCTCACTAGTGAGAACTTCACCTACATCTTTGCCTTTTTTCTAGTCCACGAATTTTCTTCACGACTGTAGACGTATCATTTCTCATTGGTACAATATTCACACCACGCTCTATTGACACATCAAACATATTGATTTGTGTAGCTTTTGCTTCAATCAAAGAGCCAGTTTCAATTTATTAATTTGTCTATGAATCAATTGTCGACACAAGGAGTAAACAACAAAATTCTGTAAATTTCTAGGCCCAGCATGATACTTAAAATAAAATGATTTTCTTTGTATTGGATATCAGCAAATAACGGGTCTCCTGATTACACCATACATAATGTAGGTACGTCGTTGCCTTGTTGGTATTGCGCTAGTCTGCCGGCTTTCCTAATTCCTGAACTGAAACAGCAGGGACAGGGCAAGGCGGTTGTCCCCTTCCCGGGCAAGTTGTTGATTAGAGGTCTTGATGGTAAGGACCTACATTTTATATTTTTAAAGAAAACAACACTTATACTGTTTTACTTATCGCTTATATTTTATTACTTTGTAATTAATAGCCTACCGGTTTCGCTTATACAGCATCATCAGGGCTAAAACTTAAAGTTTAAGTTTTAGCTCTGATGATGCTGTAGGGCTAAAACTTAAAGTTTTAAGTTTTAGCCCTAGCTGTATAAGCGAAACCGGTAGGCTATTAATTACAAAATAATAAAATATAAGTGATAAGTAAAACAGTACAAGTGTTTCTTTCTTTAAAAATATGAATATTTGGAAGTTTACCAAGTGCCGACGATGGAAAATATCAAATACCTGCATTTTAACCTACGTATGCTTCTTGCGTGATGCCTGGTGGAGAGCCATTTGGTCTACTCTATACAGCGGACCTGAAACAACTTGAGGGAAAAACCATGTGAAGCCACTCGAAAATTCAATAATTTAACAGACGTTTTTTTTGTTTTCAGCTCTCCTATTATATTTTTTTATTTCCATTAATTTATTATATAGGTATTTATTGGTTATATAGGTAAAACTCATATTCATCTAAGCGCGCGATGTACATAATAATGAATAAAACTTTTGTTTTGCTTATCTTTATAACATATATAATATAATGAAACCCAAATTCACTTCGTCATTGCATCTAGCTTGAATGGATTACCAAATTTGCTAATTCTTTTTTTGTTGGATTGGTTGTTTTTAGGAGAATTACTTGAAAAGAAAGTGGGAAAACTACACTTCAATAATGTACAAAAAATTGTTAGTAGATATTATTATCAAGCGACACGAAGTTCGCCGCTTCATTTACTACTATATAGATTAGTATTTGTATAATTTCTCAAAGCCCAAATATCTTATTGTATTAACATTAAATGTTATTTGCTAGAAGCATCCCTTTTCCGTCATTAAATTTTACGTAACATGCACGTTTAAGATTTCCGCCCCAGTAAGCGTTAAGTGAAAATTGTATTGTAATATTTAGGTGGAAACGCACCCCCGTTATACCGAACGATATAATTAATCTATGAGATTATGATATAAACGTTTCAATTAATTTTAAAGATCGCAGATAGTCCCGCAGGAAATTATTCAAGTTGCCAGTCATAATGGCCTAATATTGCTTCAAGTTACAAGAATGAATTAATTTTTTATCCAAAACAGCTCTGGGTATTGCGATAGCTTACGGCTCTTATCGTTTCAGACTTCTTATCTGCAGTTTTATTATCTTTATTTTTTTGTGAATGTAACGAAAGTATTTTTTAATATATAAAAAAAAGAAAAATATCTTCACGCCCATATCCCCGAAGAGGTAGGCAGAGGCGCAACCAGGGCACCCACGACTAGCCGAAGACACTAAGTCCCACAATGTGACAGGTGGCAAGCCTATCGCCAACCGGGCACATTTCCAATCCCGACCAAAATTTTTTTTTACTAGAAAATTGGAAAAATCCAATTTTCTTTTTGTTAGCCGACCCGGGATTTGAACCCGAGACCTCATGCAGTTAAGTCCAACACCCGGACCGCTAGACCACAGAGGCGATTAATATATAGGATTTATGTTATTTAATATTTTTTATATACGCATTTGAAAGCTTAAAAAATACAAAATATACATCCTATGTTCTACAATTTATTTTTAGTAGCTTAAATTGATTTTAAGAAAATAAAAAAAATATGTATCATATAATAAATTTAAACAAAAAAAATAATCCTAGAATAGCTTTAGCATTAGAACATTCTATTAATACGAAAATTAACGTTGTTGGACTTAATAAACATCAGTTTAAACTTATTAAATGTTAAAAGAGGAATTGGCAATTAAATACCAGTATGTTTTATAGTCTCTCTTTGCAATTTGTACATAAGTTGACATGTCTCATTACAGCTCTGGTGTGTAATTTATCCTGATTACTTTTATTAAATCAAGTTTATAATTTATATGTTGAATAATATACGATGAAAGTTTCCAGCCGATTTATCTAGTATGCACACGAAAAACTTTGTAAATAAATAACCTGGCGAGGAAGTTGTGGCTCCGAAAATATAACAGACAAGCTGCGGTTTTTAATGTCGTGTACGGCAGCTAATGCTCTGTTTCGTTTCTCTCATTTTATGCTTTTGCTGCATTTAATACGGACGGTCTTGATGTATATATTAAAACAGAGTCGAAAACACTTACTCTAAATGATTTTGTAGAATAAATACTAGTCAGATGATGATCTTGATTCCATCTAGTTAATTTTTGTTAGATTTAGTAGCAGAAAGCATAATTTTATATAGATGAAATTACATACGACAGATGATACTCTGTTTCGTTTATTTTAATTGATGCTTATGTAGCAATTAATAAGGACTTCCATGCGGAATAAAAACGTTTGTAATACACCGACACATCTTTACAAATGTCTAAAATTATACTTTTGAGAACGGATAGTGAAAAATCACTTTTTAAGTGTACTAATAACCGAAACACGATTAAACAAATTTGACTTGATAAAAAACACACTTTTTGACGTTCCAGCCTCTAGGAAGAATTAACAAGATTAATTAGTGTTTATGCTAGAGTTATTTCTTCATAAATAAAAGAACAATACTCTTAAAGCGTATTTACTTTTAAAATGAAATTGAAATTTATACGTGTCATAATTGTATATGTTTAATAATATGTAATAATTGTAACTGTAATGCATCCCGTTTATTACGTTCTTTTTCGCGGATCGCTTTCTATCTTCTGCGTAGACATTTTTATAGAAGATGTATACAGAAAAAGGGTAATCCCAATAAACTCTTTGAATTAATATTTAGATATTTTATAATTTATTCACACTTAAACGTGAGCAACTTTATTCAATATTAATATGGTTTTTGTACAGGCGGCATAGTACATCTTTCACAATCAGATTTATCATTTTGCCTTCCACTATCGTAAAAATGTAATGTTTCAAATATGTTTGAGTTGCAGTATGTGAGGCGACAGTAGACACTTGAACAAGCTCAACTGTCACAAGTGAGTGCCTGATGCAGACTAAACTTTGAATTTGTTGAGGTCCTTCGAGACAGACGTTTTACGTTCTCTAACTTTACTTCTAACTGATTTGAATGAAATTTGTCTTGGACGATGTAAAACGAAATGTGGTTTCTCTGAAACTCTAAATCATGAATTCTGTGAGCGCAGTTGTTTTTCGCGGCTTTGCTTCCGATATTATGTAGTTTTTTATAGGTTGTGCATACTTTTTTAATCGAAAAACTTGTATCCCTGTGAATTTAATTAAAAATACCATCTCAAAGTTCTATAACTAGTCACTATGAATGAGCAATGACTGTGAAGGAAGCTAGCAGGTCTGCAAGGTCCATGACATTTGGCACTAAATACTCTCGGCCTACCCACTAGAGATTTAGCGTGAAGATAGTAAGTAGATTATCTAACAATCAGGTCGCTTTCCTGGTAGTAAGAGACAATTGCTGCCTATAGATAGCACAGATGTTACTGTTCACCTTCAGTATCTAATTAACGAAATTTCAGGTAAAGTAGGCAAGTACTACTCCTACCCTATTCTCCTACACGGAATACGACTAAAGCTAAGAATTGACGCTATGATAAGAATTGGCGAGAATCGGTAAGATACAAGGTACTAATCCAGACGAACTGTTATGTAGCAGTATACCGTAGGGCTTGTGTAGCATATTTTAATTTTTTTTGTTAACGTATCTTTGATCTATCTATGTAAAAAGTACCTAACCTGGGGCAAATTTAAAAGAAATTAGACTTTATAAATTCAATTTTAAAACTAGTTGTTAAAAACTATCAGGACTGTAGATCGATTGGACCACAGAATTGGTATCTGAGACGCGTGTATATAATTCTAAAATCTGCCATCCAATAGCCACAGAATTGGGTCAGAATTATCCGTTTGTATTAAAATATTGTTTGGTTTTTTCAAACAATAAGAAAATTTTCGTTTTATCAAAATAAAATGTCAGGAACCTTTAAAACATACGGTTTTCTCACGTTTATGTATGTAACATCGAAGTTTTGTAACCCCGAGTAGCCTCTTTCACTACGATGGTTCTTACGGAAAACCCGTTGAGATCACCTCCCCTTCTTCAAGCGTCCACCCCAGGAATTAATCCAAATTAATTGAATTTTGGACTCGATACACTTTTATCTTTTACACTTTTATCTTAAAGAAGAACTAAAGTAAATTACCGAATTTAATATTTAGTAATTATTCATGTGGCTCTCCAGAAAATTAAAATGTAATTATTGTCTGAAGCCATGACACACAGAAGGCAAGAAAAATAAATAGTTTACTATGGTTCCAATCCAAACGAATAATTGTAAAACTTTACCATCTGGTAACATCCTAACATCCAAATATACTCATAAACTTTATAATACGAAAAAACTTTAAAAAGAAATTTAATAGGCTAAGGGCCGATTGCACATTCCTGGGTCAAATTTAATAATGAGTTAATCTGTCAAATACAAAGAGATTTAACCCAAGTTAGAGACTAAACCGGAGTTAAATATTTAACCCAGGAACGTGCAAATGGCCCTAAGAGGTATTTCTGAATAATTTTTTAACATGAAATGTGTTATTGTGACAAGTTTTTAATTTAATTAGCTATTTCCATACATCAGAAATGCTGTGTAAGACATAATAAAATTATAATAAAAGAGAATGTTTCAAAATTTAAGAGTTCCTATGACCACTGTCCGATAATTAGATCTTTTGCATATCCTAATAATTTTGCGTAGTCATACAATTTTCACTCACGTATAAAAATTCAGCTCAGTCGGTAGCTAGAAAACGGATTAAGACCAGATTTTTCTTACTACCATTGTTAATTTCTCGGACGTTATAATGTGTTGGCATAGTTTTATTGTTAGCAACAACTAGTAAATCTATGAAAAATTTTCTAGATTGGTCTCACCGTCTTTACTATTATTGCCAACTTAAAACCTGTGATTGCCATTATTATGTTCTAGTTTTGTAGCCAAAAAACGTACGCAGCGCCTGCAGACCACACCCTTCCTTACCCAAGGCTCCGATATCTTATTTGATGTTTACTAAGATTTTTTTAGAAATTCCACTTCTAAAATCTTAAAATATGTGATGACCGTTTTGTAGTCATTAAACTGACGACTGAAATTAGTTTCATGACATTTTTTCTAGAAAAAATATTTCTTTTTTAGCAATCTCGTGACAAACATTAAAAAAACATGCTCGAATATTATACAATTCGAGAACCTTCTCATAGGACCTCTATTTAGTTAGTGAAAAATAAATACGCAGTATCGTTAGGGGGGAGGCCTATGTTCAGCAGTGGACGTCCTATGGCAGAAATGATGATGATGATGATGAGTATCGTTTAGCTGAGGTTCTCACTGTTGTTCATCATCTATTAACCTAACTCTTTAAATACTAAATTTCCATGTCCCGTGTTCCGAGGATTGATATATAGAGGCACAACAAGGAGAATCACGATAAGAATCAAATAAAATTTTTCGTCATAATTATAACGTGGCCGAGAAAATGTCTTAAGTAATTATAGACAAGTACCGGTTTATTAAAGGCTGATTATGCTAAAATGAAAATATATAGATTATTAAAATAACACTGTAGATATTCGATTATAAAAAAAAAATTCTAAAACACTTCGAGAGGAGAAAAAGGAAATGTATAATAATGTTTAGAAATAAACCAGGAATAGCTTGAAAATCCTTTTGGGAAGATATTTTTTATTCATGACCGCAGTTACAAATTATGTAATGCATTGTGTAATGAAAAGAACCCATTAGCTAACAGCTAATCTAAAAGTGTACGTTTCACCCCGAAAATGAATGTAAATTGTAATATACAGGCATTTTTAAATTGGTACAGTCGCTCCTGCACAGTGCCCGTCCCAGCCTCCATTGAAAAATACAGGCAAACTACTTTCTTACTAAGGAACCCTTAAGTGAATGTTGAGTATGTCACTATCACCGGGACCTTGAAAACTCGTTGGACTTGCAACAGCGCCTTGTCTATTCCTATTATCCTATCCTATTCCTATTCCCAATATTAAAGTTTCTATACCTTGTTTTGATCTGACCATCATATCCTCAGATTGGCAGCAAACTTACAAATTCGTTTTTTTTAATGTGAGAGATTAAAAACTAAAGGACAAGTTTCATGATAGCAATATAAAGCCGGGTACTCACTAGGGAACCGTAACTGTAACATGCGTGATATAGTAACGAGGTTCTAGTGTGTACGCTTTTTACAATTACGGATCATGACGGTGCCAGAAAGCTTTTTCTGAGCGCACTCATTTTGCGAGATGTAACTGTAACCAAACAGATACAATAACAAGGTTCTAGTGTGTACGGGGAGTACCGAATGGAGAGGCCTGCTTTGCCCTCAGTTTTGGTTTGTAAATCCACGATGCCGGACGAAGTTTCTCTCGCCTGTGCAGCATGCTTACTTATAGATGCCTGTAGGCGTCTATCAGGAAAAGACACTTATCCTCTGACCATTAATTCATGACGACGATGGAATATTAACTCAAGTGAGTACCTGGCGTAATATACAATCGTTGCATATAGTCGCCCCAGATGTTATATGTGCATCGCCGTCCTGAGGCCGGAATTTTAGGTCTATTGTGCAAGTCTGCCGGCTGTCCTACCCTCTGGACTGGAACAAACTCTACCCTTGGAACTCTTCCTGGGCAAGCCACTGCAGTACGAGTAATGATTAACTAACTTTGATTTAAATATTGAAACAAGCTATTCCTTAAGTATATAATGCTGTCAAATAATTTTAATTTGCTGACAATGAACTGTATGTTAATTTAAGAGGCGCAGGTCTGCAAGATATTCAGGAGGGACAGTGTTAGATATTCACCGCCCGTGGCGACATCTTGGACGAGCAACTTGCAAACTTGATTATTAAAGGGGGTTGGGGAGAATCACACTGTTTGAATTACTGTCATAGTTTGGGTTAAAGTTGGACAAAATTCGCCTTCGTTAAGCCAATGTTATATTTGTTTGAACTTGTAATTTGATGTTGGTTTTGAAACATGATTTCAGCGTAGTTAGTCAACTTCTATATTCAGTCTAAATTGCTATATACTTTTTAGAATCTCGTTGGTCAGTGGTTAGTGGGAGACGCCGGTCGATAAGGTTGGCTTTCAATTCCTGTTCAATGACAGTTGCTTAGATATCTGTAGTTTTCTTTGTCGTGTTTATTTGCTTTGTTATTTTGATAGCTATAAAAATATAGTATGGCATAAATCTTAACTGTCTTCAAATTATTCAAGTACAAATTACACATTTGTTTTAGTTTTCATATCAACGTCTTAATCGATTGAAATCTATTGTATTAAAATATATTAACTGTGTTAAGTAATACCTACACATAAAATTTAAAAATAATATAACTTTTAAGATTACGCCAGCTTTCAATCAAAAACCCGTATCAAAATACGTGCATCCGTTTAAAAGATACGATTCCACAGACTGACACAGAAACGTATACATAGATAGAGAGAGATGATACATAAAACTTACCAGTGAACTTGTTACTCTAGTGTGAATTATTGACTTGTGTGGACGCAAAATTTGAAAATTGTTTTTGTAACCTATATTACTTACTAGCTCTCCTTTTTTTAGTCTTTACCGTGGCATTGGTTATAGTAACAGATATTTTGTGAAATCAATTATTTATACACGTTGTTTGGAGTTAACACTTGTACTTATCCAATCTTCAGTGGATAAGTACAAGTACAATCCACTCACCACTTATCATTAGGGCTTTTAAAACTAAAGATAAAAAGGATTTTTTGATTTAACTTTCAATACCTATTTGGTTAGATGTTACTGAGGTCAGTAGCTCCAAACAACGTGTATATACAATGGAATTCCACCAAGTGCCGACGATAGCAAAGTATGCATTCTAAATCAATTATTATTACTATAATGTAAAATAATATAATGAAGTAAAAGTTATTATTATTTTTATAGCATAAGATCGCCTGATAGTGAGATACAGCCGTGGTTTACCACCACCACACAAATACCATAGGCATATATAACATAGCGTCACTTTTATGTAGCTGTGATTTTGAGTCTTTTTTTTTTGAATGACTATTGTGTTGCCAACCTCGCGGTTTTTACAACTTCACAGGGCTTTGTGGGCCGAGCAGAGTGCTCAGCCCGAGACATCATTATTTAGATGGATTGGACTGTTCCCTACAACGCCAGCAACAAAGGCTGTCTCCCGGGAGACCGTACCTCGACTTGGTGCTGCGTTCTGGTTACTGGGTGGACTAGGTGGAGGAATAGTGGCGGCTCGTCGCTCGGCGTTAGGCGCCGGGCGCAAGAGAGGTCTTCGTCGCCTAGACCGGCGGTGACGGTGTAGTGTAGTGTCTTGTGAATTTGTGTTCCGGTTGGGATTGGGAGGGAGGTTCGCGATTGCCGCGGTTATTGGATCCGGTGGATTCGATAACACGTGACGGGGTCTCCTAAGTTTGGCGGGCGCGTTCGCGGCCGGTGTATAGTCACACGCGGGTGCTAATACCGGGTTGGGGTGATTTTGAGTCTATTGTGGCCAGATACTACACTTTTCCTCTTGGTCGTAACAGTAGCAGTAATAGGTAAGACAGTGGACCTCTACCTCATAAAATTGCTACACACCTGCTGGTAAACATCCATTTAGCCTATACATCCATCTTACTTGTACCTTACATCTTACATCTAGTACTTGGCCGCCTAGTTGGTCAAGTGGCATACACGCCTAACTACAACGACCTCGACCTCGGCCTAACTACAGCGAGGCTCGGGTCCGATTCCCGACGGGGGCAGGCATTGGTGTGATGAACATTTAGATGTCTGCATTTCCAGGTCTGGGTGTTTATCAAATTTATTTAAGTATCTATTTAAGTATTTCTATATATTCTACATTTTCTACCTATGGGTAGTCAACGATTCTAATACATACCCATACCATACCATTGTATCGTTTTCCAATCGATCCAATTATATATTTGCTTACTTTATGTTTAGATTCAATTTGTGTAAATTGTCCAGGGATATTTATTTATTATTTACCTATTTATTAGCTACCAACCAGGGAGGCAGATAGTCTATTCTGTACAAAGTACCTGGAGTAATACGGGGATGGTTATTTAAAATTACGATTAAAAACATACCGAGTATAGCAAGTGACGGGTCAAAAGTACAAATACACTATAATTTTAGACATTAGATACAAAATCCTAAAAAGGTTGAAAGGATGTAATTTAAAATGCGACATAAAGATAAGCCATAGAAACAGTTTGAAAGTTTCACATAACAAGCTTTTGTTCATTCCGCAGAGCTGGTCCCGGTTGATTGTTATCTATTAATTTTGTTTCTGTTTATCTTTGGGGTGGTTTAATTACATCATGCGGTGGGTCACCGTTTGTTTATTGTCTTTCATTTTTATTTTTGTTGGACAAAGAATATGTTTGTGTTGAGGTTATTTGACTTTTTCTAACGCGCTTTTGCTTTGTTGTTTAATTGTTCTAAATCGCTAAACTGCGATTCTAAAATTGGTTTTCTGAACCTTGGGGTTTCGTAGAAGCATTAACAACGTTGGCCAAAATTGGATTACTTTTTAAGCCATTCTTTTCAATCATTATTAAAAGTTTTGGTGCGGGTCATCTATTTTCGTATATCTCATGTTGTTTTTCCTCTTTTACGAGAGGTAACCACCACATAAGTAGATAAATAATTATGTTAGTCGTTGCTCGTGTTGGTTCAGGTTCTTTAGCAAAATAGACCATGTGCCTTCCAGCCAAGTAGCTCGTAAAAGGTGAGCATAAGCTTACCGTCACTAATACCGTTACTTCTGACTAGGTGGTAGAGTTTCGCAGTGACACGCCCGAATCGGTACCGCCTTACCTATTCCATCCGCCATAACATCGTCGCTTGCCGTTGACGTGTCCCGGTTCGGAGGATAAGGCATCCGGTAAACTCAACTTTGCTCGAGACCAAACATCCCGACTCCAGGTTGGCAACGCACCGTTACCAGCTTTGGTGTCTCTTGGCTGCGTTAATTTCTTACCATCAGGAAATCCGTCTGCTTGTTTGCCTTCCAATATCATAAAAAGTATCTTTGTGTATTATAGTTATTTAGCTTTTCGGCGAGACTGTTGACGTATCAAGACAAAAACCAGAAATGTTTTTAGATTAATAATTCTACAATTTATTAAAATCGGTCCATAAATTTTGACATGAAAATCGGACACATATATAAAAGAACACAAATTGGGATTTATAACAGTACTAGGTATATATAAAGTATATTCATATACATAAAAACATAACGTCCATTTCAGTATTAAAGCACCATTAGTCCAACCGTCGAGTCCGCGGTAATTGAAACAAAGTACGTAACTCAATTATATTCTAACGTCGGGCCGACTTTTGCGAAAAACCTGGTCAGACTGAATTTAGTTCATTTGACGGCAATTGTGTTACGAGTCCTCTACGTGGATCGTATTTTCGTCCATACGGGACTCACAAAAGATTTCATAATTATGAAGTAACTAAGTTTCCTATGCCATGCTTCAACTTATTTTATCCACTTTTTAGGGTTCTATGGCCGAATTATAAAAATCGGGATTCCCATAGATTTCTGATTCTCAGACTGTATGTCACAGCTAATTTTTCACAGCTTAAATGATTAAAACTTGGAAATTAGGTACATTTTGCTAGCCAGCTTAAGATTAAAAATAAATAAAGGTGAGAAATTATCAAATCTTTATGTGCGGCGTATTGTCAAATCGATTACTTTTTTGCAACTTAGGTTTAATACTCACTCTGAACAGCTTTCTTTTGTGTGAGATATCTTATACCTTTAAATGAGCAATGCTTGTATATATAAATATATAATTGGAATGTCGGAATCGTCTCCAACGATTTTAATGAAATTTAGTTTGAAGGGGGTTTCGGGGGCGATAAATCGATTTAGCTAGGAATCATTTTTTGAAAATATCATTTTATTCATGTTTAAACTGAAAATTTTATTCGTGTTTAAACTGAAAAATATAACTCTTCCTGACATCTATTGGCGAATAATAATACTATTTTTTGTGAGCAACAAAGTTGTTCCAGCAGATGGCGTTGTTAACTGACACGAAGTCAATGAGTGTTTGCTAGAGTTTTGGCGCCATCGAGAGGAAAGATAGTCGAAGTTTTTTCATAATTATTGAATTTCGGGTTAAAATTGAGTGAAATTAGTCAATTTTGGTGGCCTTTTTTTACAATTTTGTTCTGTGAACGAGCACAAATGAAATAATTATAAAGAAATTGGCGTATCGTGTATTTCCTCGTTGCCGCTAAATATGATTACAGAGCTTGTGTAATGAGCCACCGCTTTACCCAAGAGCTTGACATGACTTCCTGACGTCTTATGACTGATGACTAATTATAATTAATTGAAAATGATATAAAATTCGATGCAAATTTCTACTTGACTAATGGCTAAATACTAACGTGTAGGCCAAAACTTTAAGGAAAGAAAGAAAGAGTGTTTGCTAAAAACATACCGAGTACTTATAAGTACCTGAATGTCCGAGGCATTCAGGTACTTATAATTATACTGAGAATGATTCTGATACTTATTTCTTTTATGATCAGTCATTATTTTTGTCGAACTTAACTTTAAAAGTATTTCATTTGTAGATGAAAAAATTGAAATTGTCCATTAAAGGCAAAAAATAAACGTTTTTACGAAATAGCCCCAAAAGATGTATGACCATTTCGCGTGGTGATGCGATCATGACGGCTGAACGGATGGACCTATTTCGCATTTCCAATTCTTTTTTCTTCTTATGGATGTACTTAATGCTGGCACGAGCTCGATTTGCTCCATTTGCAGTAAGTATGTCCGATTGGTTTGTTAAAAAAAAACACACACATAATTATTGCACACATTGGAAATTTACATAATTAAGTAAGTACTCAGAACTTAATTATGTGGGTAGATTTGATTTTTAGACTTGAATGAATCTTTTTTTTTAACGAGTGGAAATCCTCATTAATACCCGCCGCTTTCAGTGGACTCTTACCTGTTTAAACCACTCGGTGACCATCCTCTGTACATATCGGCTGTTTGCAGGATCTTCAAAGAAAGCACCGCTACCACCCTTACACCTGCCCGCAGGCAGGTATAAGTGTGACGCTAATAATCCGTTCAGAAGACACAGTCTTCCGGTACCAGAACTTTGACGACAGCAGATGGTGTCACAAAACGCTATGCTGCCTCATGCTCGGGCTGCTTTTTAAGCCAACTGACACTGAAAGGATATCGTAGCCCGGTATTACAGGGGCCAGAGCCCAGAAATGAATGGATCTGTGTACTTTTTAACCCATCCTCATATTTACAATTTCGATTGAATAAAACATTGTCATACCTGTCTCTGCATTTCATAGGAAACACAACCACAAACAGATATATACCAACAAAACTATTTCACAAAAACAAAATCTTCTTTGTTCTACACAAACCATACACACTTTTTCAGTTTCATAATAAATGCAAAAATGATATCAATAAATATAGCTGTAATATTAAGATTGATCCCATTTCAAAAAGGGTCTTACATCATGTCAACGAATATTAAAGGGTTTCCCGTTTGGCGAAGCTCTTAATTTGTCCTCGTATTTTAATGTTGCGAAATAACTTTTAATAATTAAATAACGCAAGTTAATTTTCCAAAATAATGAAGAAAATGAGAAAATTACAAGATTTTGTACCAAAATACTTTGTTTGACAACATTTGAAAAACAAAATTTAGCAGCATCGTAAAATAATATTAATTATACCAGAAATATAGATTGATTAGTATTCTAAATTATCCGCAACGGAACATTCATTGCGTAATATTGATTAAAGAGTACACTTCAATCAAATATTGTAATGATGTTTAATGAAAGAGACAAAGTAAGCCGTAATTTACAATTCAGATGGAAGATTAATTAAATCCAGTTTCTCTTTTTAATGTCGAGCCAACTCAAGACTCTTCTCCCCGTGTTGGTCCGGGCTTCTTTGTAGAATAGACCAACTGCCTTCCTGCCAGGCAGCTCGTAAAAGGCGAGCATAGGCTCACCGTCACAAACACCGTGACATCTTACTAGGTGGTAGAGTTTCGCAGCGACTCGCCCGGATTGGTACCACCACCTTACCTATTCCTGCCGCCATAACGTCAATGCCTGCTGTTGACGTATTTCGGTTGGAGGGTAAGGTAGCCGGTAAACGGACTTGCTCGAGGCCTTACATCCCGGCCTCAGGTTGGCAACGCACCATTACCACCTTTGGTGTCTCTAGGCGACGTGAATTTCTTACCATCAGAAAATCCGTCTGCTTGTTTGCCTTCCAATATTATAAAAAAAAGACTGCTTAGTTTGTTGGCTAGTATACCACCCAAAACCAAAACACGTCAATATCGCAAATACTTACGTTTTGGTAACAGTAGCATTATCATAGCTAGATTAAAAGTACATATGTCAGCAACTAGTACACTACTTAAACATATTGTGAGCTGGAATGAAAAGAAAACGAGTAATTTTCGTATCCGTTGGGTTTATTCCTTAACTGAGTTACTGTTTTCTGTCATCATAAGATTTTTTTTATGATTTTAGACGAAGGACAACCCGACGAATTATCTGATAGTAAGAAATTCGCTTCGTCTAAAACACCTAAAGTGGTATGGTGCATTGCCAACCCTAAGTTGGAACGTCAGGTCTCAAGCAAAGTTTACCTGTTACCTTATCCTGCGAATCGGAACTCAACTGACATTATGGCAGCAGGAATAGATTAGGTGGTTGTACCATTACAGACACTCGTCTGTAATGGTACAACCACCTACGCTACGAAATTCTACCACCTAGTCAGATACCCCGGTGCTAAAAATTGTAAGCCTATGCTCGTCTTTAACGAGCTGCCTGGCAGGATGGTAGATGGTCTATTCTGCAGTGGAGCTCAAATCAGCATGGAAATAGAATGCCTTGGTAGTGTTCTAGAACCAATAACTGAATTTCCAGAAACTAAATATGGCAAGAGGTTTGGCATACCAATCCTCAGCATTATTAACGTGTTTGGTGTCATGTGTTTCTTACCACTACCTTATCATACACATATTTACTACAAACACAGTGAGAAGGCTAAAAAGGACAAAAAAGTATGAGCTATTTACATATGGTGCAAAAATGAAGTGAAGGCAATTAAAGTTCACAATACTGATGGACTTATGTTTAGAAACACTCAGTAAAAGTTAAATAAGTAAAAAAGTATCTTCACGCCCATATCCCTGAAGATATAGGCAGAGTCACAACTAGGGTAACCACGACAAACTGAAGAAACTGAGCCCTACAAGGTAATGGCAAGCCTATCGCCAACCGGACACCTATCCAATCCCAAATTACGTTAATTTTATAAGAAAATAAAAAGTTTGCAATTTTTTTTGTTACTCGACTCAAGGATCGAATCCGGGACCTCAAGAAGGCAAGACCGACGCCGGATCGCTAGACCATAGAGGTAAGACAAAGTTAATGAACTTACAGTTAAAAACAGTAAGTAGAAATCAAAATTACTCACTAGTTTATAAGCAAAATCATAACATAAATTACGATGCTTGTCTGAACTTCTTACTCAGCAAAAAAAATATTTCTTACTATCTAGATATGTGTCTGCCTGATCACTTCCGCATCCTCTAAAAACTCTACAGCATCTAATTTTATGGTATGGCACAACCTTTATAACAGATTAATATCCTTGCCTCTAGGTTTTTTGCTTTGGAATCTCAAACACAGTAAATATATATGATTTGCTAAAACAAAAGAAAAATCTCCATAAAACAATAACATCGTAAATAATGTTCCTTAAAATCAAGGTCGGTCGTAAATAAAACAAAAAAATTGGATGTATTTTTGTTACAAGGTAAACTCCGAAATCCCGTGGGATATTCGACAAACTTTATTAAATCAGATGATTAAGCTCTCTAAGCAGAATACATGAAAGAAAATAAGCAGGCCTGGCAATACGCCAGTTTGCGAACGATAAAGGTTTGTACGGTAACGTAAAAATAGACATTTTGTATAGAATTTTCTGGAAAACAAAAACATTTAGCATGTTATTAGTAAGTTATAAGCTGTTTACCACGGCTTCGCTTGTTTATTAATTTAGTCTTACCCCATAAATGCGTTGAGTACGTAGTTTAAAAATAACCCGTCTTTCTGCGGGCCTCAGGCTACTCGCGTGCATAATTTTGCCACTCAGCCGTTATTAATTAGGGAAAAAATACACATTCAAGCAAATATTCTTACAAACTTTCGAAAATCATGTCATCTTCTGTGACAAAGGTTCAACAACGGGATGTTATGCTTACACCTAAAGTTTATTGCGCACTTCTCCATTAAAATCAAAACACAACAATGACAAGCAAAAGTGTAACGGCGGTGCAAAAAGTAGGGTTTTGTTACAAATCCTGATAACATAAGCTAAATAATTTTATAGACTAGCAACATAGCCCCGTGTTGGTCCGGGCTCCTTTGCAGAATAGACCATCTGCCTTCCTTGCTAGGCAGCTCGTAAAAGGCGAGCATAGGCTAACCATCACTAACACCGTGACATCCGACTAGGTGGGAGAGTTTGACAGCGACTCGCCCGGATTGGTACCACCGCCTTACTTATTGTTGCCGCCATACCGTCATGACGTGTTCCGGTTCGGAGGGTAAGGTACTCGGTAAACTTACTTTTGCTCGAGGTCTAACATCCCGACCTCAGGTTGGCAACGCACCATTACCACCTTTGGTGTCTCTAGGCGGCGTAAATTTCTTACCATCAGGAATTGCGTCTGCTTGTTTGCCTTGATATAACAGAAAAAAAACCTACGTATTTGCAAACAAGCAGCTAAAATGTATCTCTGAATTAAAAACTTAATTTGAATATATAGGGAATCAAAGGGAATTGTAAGATTAAATGTAGCAGTCAACATTTTATTTTTTGATTTGTAAACTAATATTTTATTATTCCAAACATCTACCTCTCATTCTTACAAAGGTATTTCCTTAAATTTCTTGACACCCTTTAGTTTTGAATTGGAGTGTCCAATTAAAAATTAGTCTTTATAGCTAGCATTCTCCAAAGTGAGTGAAGTGCTCGCGTTTAGGATAGTTCAGCGGGCCGCTGGAAGTGACCACGCAATATTATTATCGATTAAATATTTGTAAACTCAGTTGCTCAAAGTAAGTTTTAATATAATAAAACGCATATTGTAGTTATGTAGCTAATGAATGACAAAAACATGTAACTTTTAAAAATCGTCAATTATAGTCACAAAACTTAAAAAAA
>NJDD01000571.1:215391-253685 GCA_002245505.1 Calephelis nemesis
ATTGACTAAATATTTGTAAACTCAGTTGCTCAAAGTAAGTTTTAATATAATAAAACGCATATTGTAGTTATGTAGCTAATGAATGACAAAAACATGTAACTTTTAAAAAACGTCAATTATAGTCACAAAACTTAAAAAAAAATAGTCACGCCCATCTCTTTAGAGGCACAACCAGGACACGCATGAATAGCCAAAGACACTAAGTCATACAATGTAATAGGTGGCAAACCAATCGCCAACCGGGCACAAATCCAATTCTGGGTGACATTGTTTTTTATTAGAAAATTGAAAATACACATTTTCTATGTTTTGTTGCCCGATCCGGGGATTGAACCCGCAACCTCTAGAAATCAGATCTGACACCGGACCGCCCGACCACAGAGGCGATTACGATACATAGTTTTATCTCATAAAGTAGTTAAATCATTTCCATCGGGTTCGAATCCCGGGTCGGCCAACAAAAAGAAAATTGGATTTTTCCAATTTTCTAATAAAAAAAATGTTGGTCGGGATTGGAAATGTGCCCGGTTGGCGATAGGCTTGCCACCTATCACATTGTGGGACTTAGTGTCTTCGGCTAGTCGTGGGTGCCTTGGTTGTGCCTCTGCCTACTTCTTCGGGATATGGGCGTGAAGATACTTTTAGTTAAATCATCTACATACACAAAAAAGTATTTTCCTCGATTACTGCAAGATCCCATTATCAAGTAGTTCGGAACTTCACCTCGGAAGTGTACTCCTTCAAATGAAAAAAAAAATCGTTCAGAAATCGATCAAAAAATGTAGAAGTCAAGCATATCATATCTTCTTTATTTTAAAAGTCGGTTAAACGGATTGAAGTAAAAGCGTGAATAACAATTATTGGATCTTTTTACGTTTTTTTTTTTTTATATAATATTGGAAGGCAAACAAGCAGACGGATTTCCTGATGGTAAGAAATTCACGTCGCCTAGAAACACCAAAGGTGGTAATGGTGTGTTGCCAACCTGAGGCCGGGATGTAAGGCCTCGTGCAAAAGTCAGTTTAGCCGGTAGCCACCTTACCCTCCAATCGGAACACGTCAACAGCAAGCATTGACGTTATGGCGGCAGGAATAGGTAAGGCAGTGGTACCAATCCGGGCGAGTCGCTGCGAAACTCTACCACCTAGTAAGATGTCACGGTGTTAGTGACGGTGAGCCTATGCTCGCCTTTTACGAGCTGCCTGGCAGGAAGGCAGATGGTCTATTCTACAAAGGAGCCCGGACCAACACGGAAAGACGTAGTCTTTTTTGTCCTATCTTGTTAAATATTATCCTGTTGGATTAATTTCTGCTATTTTTAATAGTTGTTATTTCTCAGATAATTGCACTGAGCTATCCATTCGAACCACATTTTCCTTGCATCTTTGTTGAAAAACAATTAAACCCCTTCGCTTGTTGTGGATAGTCAGCGGGAAATGTTGAATCTCTTTGTGCAAAATGAGTAGAGAATAGGGTAAAAGTTTGTTGCGTAGTTGTTTTTGAAATTTTGCTTAATATTATTTATTACCTGTTATCTACAACTTCGTTTGTGTAAAAGTGTATCCTATGGGAACAATAAAAAATATGGTATAAGAATTAATTTTATGCCGTTTTAGTCTGTATTTTATTTCAGCATCCAAACACATTAGGTAAAAAAACATCTCACGCTTCATCAAAGTTGGTTTAAGACAACTCATGTAAGGTGTGATAGCACACATTGACGAAGAACACATTTAGTTACTCTACTAGCTATCTTATCCTTAAATTCGGAATGACTGTGGTAAGTAGCATGAAGTAAATTGTACGAAACATAAATCTATTTTTTCTAATAAACAAAACACCCCATACTACTGAGAAATAAAAAGTAATTTATTCTCAATAAATTTAAAAATTCAAGCACGATAAGATTTAAAAAAATGTACAAAATATCTATTATGACATTTTACCTCCTGGCAAACGCGGGAAGATCACTCTCTCCATTAGATTCAGTATTTAGCAATTTTTTCCGGGTTTTTTAGACTAGCAACATAGCCCCGTGTTGGTCCGGGCTCCTTTGTAGAATCGACCATCTGCCTTCCTGCCATGCAGCTCGTAAAAGTCAAGCATAGGCTCACCGTCACTAACACCGTGACATCTGACTAGGTGGTAGAGTTTTACAGCAACTTACCCGGATTCCTACCACCGCCATACCTATTCCTGCCGTCATCACGTCATGTCGTGTTCTGGATCGGAGGGTAAGGTAGCCGGTAAACTTACTTTTGCTCGAGGCCTAACTTCCCGGCCCCAGGTTGGCAACGCACCATTACCACCTTTGGTGTCTCTTGCCGGTGTGAATTTCTTACCATCAGGAAATCCGTCTGCTTGTTTGCCTTCCAAAAGAACCTGTAGTTAATTTGGTTTCACTTTCTTAACTCCTTTCTACATTTCTAAGCAACCAATTTGTGACCACTGGACTCCACTTCTCGTCTTTAAAACGCGTTATGTGACCCGCCCGAACAATAAATCCATTACTTTCGTCGTATTGCTAATTTCAATTGTTCCGATTTTATCGCTGTTTCTAAGGCCAGGCGAATTTTATTTCCTTAGTTAGTTCGTTTCGTACATATACCATTTACCAATTTCGTACATATACCATTACCAATTATTTTATAGACTTCCTTCATCAACTGATCTTCAAAGTGTGGCGGATTGCCATCCATCCGCCATCAACATATAATAGCCAAAGTAAACCAGGTTCCGCGGAATTAGTAAAATAAAGACTTTTTTCATTTCATCTAGAAAACACACAAAATAAAAGATATTTCTTTATAACTTCACTTCGTCACCTTAATTGCAAAAATATGTAAAATACCCCCAAAATTTAGTAATTGCTCAAGGTGTTTACGAAATTCATTAAACTTGATCAATTTTTTTTCTCGATCCTCTCGAAACTTCTGTATCTAAGTTTGAATTCTAAATAAATAAATGTAACATGCTCCCGTCACAAAATGCACCATTACCCTCTCCCGTTTGAGAGTTGCACCTGTCTCTAGAAGCCGTGATGAGCATTCGTTAAATGCAGCACTCATAGCGCTCTCCAGCTGCGAGAAGAGCTTGAGAAGACACGGCGCAGGGAACTGGGGGCCTTCTTGTTCATTACTCGGTTTTAAACAATTACACTCAATTTTATAATCTTATATATAGCCATGCTAACACATTTAAAATTGTAAATAACTCCGTCTCTACCACAAAAAAATCCTAGACACAGTATCTTCACGCCAATATCCCCGAAGGGGTAGGCAGAGGCACAACCAGGGTACCCACGACTAGCCGAAGATACTAAGTCCCACAATGTGATAGGTGGCAAGCCTATCGCCAACCGGGCACATATCCTATTCCGAGCAACATTTTTTTAATGAGAAAATCGGAAAAACCGAACCTTCTTTATGTTGCCCGACCCGGGATTCGAATCCGGGACCTCATGCAGTCAAGTCCAATAACTGAACCGCTAGACCACAGAGGCGATAAAATCCTAGACAAACTCAAAAATAATAAATACAGTAACCGTTTCACCTTAAATAGAAAGGTTTTTTAAAAGGGTCATATTTTATTAAAAAATCTGACATATTATGGTCAAGTGTGCAACCTAATTGAAAGTAGACTCCGCTCTAATGGATATTTACAACACAAAGTTAATAGCAGATTTGATGCCGGTTATTAATAGTCCACTAACTCTGCTCCTAAAAATTCCCATGACAAATCTCGTTGGATTCAATTTAAGCATGGTTGTTGCAGTTCGTTTAAAGGATGTTAGTGCAAAGCAAATAGTTGTTAGCCAAAATTGATAGAAGAAGGCGTTACTTTGCGGAAATCCATACTTAAATCTAAATAAAACTATTTTATTTGCAATTTTCCGCCAAAAAATGTATACGTATTATGGAGTAACAAAACAGACAAATAGTGCGCTAAGAATGAATTGGACTTACCGGAAGCTAAAACTCCCAAATATATCCAGCTCCACACAATTCACACCACTAAACTGTTTTATTAGCACCAACAATACACATACTACTTAAAACTCAACGTACGTTTCGCTTCGTAACCGAAGCATCATCAGGAGAAATCGACTGCACTCCACGAAGGTCGAGCACATACTTAGTTAGTAGTCCAATTCATTCTTAGCGCACTATTTTGTCTGTTTTGTTACTCCATAATACTTATACATTTTTTGGCGGAAAATTGCAAATAAAATAGTTTTATTTAGATTTTAGTTGATAACGCCCAAGCATCAAGATGTTGTGTACGGATCAGTCTCTCGCGTCTATGATTTGCACCCGTGTCTAGAAGCCGTGATGAGCATTCGCTAAATGCAGCACTCATCGCACTCTCTAGCGGCAAGGAGAGCTCTAGCAGACACGGCAAGGGGAACTGAAGGCGTTTTGCTCAATTATAACTTGGTTTTAACAATTATACTCAGTGTTTTATTCACAAGAAAAATATCAGATACATATGTATCTTATTGCGTATTATAAATCGTACAAGCGGCTAGTGACCGTGATTTGTGGTGCTCTTTGGGGGAGGCCAATGTCCACCAGTGGACGTCCTCCGGCTGATGATGATGATAATGATGATGAAGGTATTTTTTTTTTTAATTTTAACATACACTTTTGTTTAGTATAACATTTTATTGTACTGTAAATTTAAACAGTACTTTACAATACAGTTACAGTACAGTACAGTACAGTAGTTACAGTACTTAACATTTATTTATATTTCTAATTAAGAAACCTCCTACTGAACTAGTTGCATATTTAAAAACTATATAGACGCGTCACAAGTACCTAGTGTGTGGTCTAAGTGAAATAAAATATTCTGTACTATTCTAAAGGGACTCTTATCTTAAGACTAATTTTCTTTACTGATTTCACAAGGACAATATTAAGTTCAATGAAAATATATTAATCAAACAGTAGGTATTCTATTTAAGATCTAAACCACGTTTGATCTAAAGCGGTTAAATAAAAGCTAAGATATCTTCTGATAAATGAATACCACGAACTTTACTGACGGAGACAGTACTAAAAGTACGGTAAATTTTAAACATAGCATTGTTAGTTTAGCACATTTAACGATTTCAGTAACAACTACACATAAATACCATAATAATCGAAGCTCGTTCTGTATGTGTGTGTGTGTGTGTGTGCATAGCCAGGTGACGTCACGAGCACGATAACAACTACTCCATTTTCAATTACACGTAATTGTGGTTAGACTGTAATAACGGAACGAAACAATTTGTTCTTTCAACGAAAATCACATTTATTTTGTCTTTTACACGTTGTTTGAAACGGAACGTTGAAACATGGCTCCTATTTTTGTGATGAAATCTCGATCGTGTTGAAATATTAGATGTACATGCTTATAGAATGATTGTTTATGTAATTGAAAGAAGCTATTTGACTTGTTGTTAGATAAAGCTTACTATAGTGTAAACGATTTTTTTGCAGAAAAGTTTAATAGATAATTATTTTTCTAAAACTAATTTCATAGCAAATAATATTATATATTTTTGGTTGCCGAGAAGTTTGTTTCGCCGTTTCTTCTCCTGACTAGCTAGGCTTGGAAACGGTGGTAGCTTATTGTAGTTAGGGTTAAACGTAATTATATTTTAATTTTTTTTCAAATATTGAAACATAATATGTTACAAATCTTAATAATAAATCTGTATAATTTTAAAGATATTTGCACACCATAATGTTGTAGAATATGTTGGTATTAACAAATGTCTTTTGTTATAATTTTTTACACACATTTTCGGCAAATAAATTTTATTTTTCAAATAATTAAACTAGCTATAAATATAAATAATTGGCTTAAAAGTTAAAGCGTATGTAAATAAATATTTTTTTTAACAATATTAAAATATTTGCACACCAAAATGTGGTAGAATATGTTGATATACTTAAATATTTTTGTAACATCTCATTTACACACATATTCCGCAAATAAATAATTTTCTTTCTTTTTTTCTTTCAATTATTGGGCTTTTATATAATTACCGTACGTTTATACTAAATGTAGCAATCTGTGCAGTAACTTGACCGGCTAGGAATCGGAAACTCTACTTATTTCTGATGCCGTAATGATAGTGACATGATGAAGTTCGGAGAGAAGGGAAACTAGAAGACTTCCACTTTTCAAAAACTTTATCACTCCAGTCACGACGACGCACCTATAACTTCTGTGGTATCTAAAAACCACCACCATCTCCAACCATCAAGAAAATAGACTGTTTATTCTCAGTCTTATCACATAAAAAATGGATGATTTCTATTGCATAGGTATTTAAAGTTAAGTTTAAGGTAGTAAAGCCTTATTCACATTGGTATCAACGTTTCTACCAATCGTTATTAAACCAATGCTGTCCATTGTCCTGTTCCTGTTTAAAGGGAGGCTTAGTGTTCAAGAATGTTGTTGCCAGTAATTCTTTAACATTTTGAGTGTTTATAGAGCACCTGTATTTCTTAGTGTTAGAAAATTCCTGCACTTGTTTGCTTTTTTATATAGGTATAAAAGAAACTCACTTTCGAATTGGGACCGGAAAAGCTTTTCTCATATATAATGACGGGTATTTGTAAAAACATCAATTTGATGACAGAACTATTTAAAATCTACATAATGTTTTTAGTTTCTGGTTTTAGACTTTAATGAAAACCTTTAACAAAACGAAACCAAAATAAATATGCAAATTGAATGTTTCCTCGTTAAAGTTTGATAAAGTAAGTGGAAGTTTAGTCCGGTGGAGTTATTAGCGCTTAAACTTTGCTACAGTTTTAAGTTTAAATAATTCGGTGGACCACTTCGGGTAAATATACTCGCGGGTGGAAACTCGTGGAAAAAATAACTTTACATCGCTCCTGCGAACTTGTTACTTTAACGAGGAAATATTAAGTAACATTAACGTTGGATAATTATAGCAGATAATTGTGACGAATTCTTCTAGCTTATTGTACTTATGTTAATTTAGGTAAGTTTACATTTATATAAAGCTTTCATTGTTTCTGACTGATTTGACTAAGAAATATCTTATCCTAAGCCTAACCGTTTTTAAGATATTAGATTTTTTTTATATAATTTGCCGGTTTTTAGTTAAACCGGAAGTTATTAGATTAGGTATTTTCAAATGTGTCGGTTTTATAATCATCATTATTTTTTATTTTCATCCTATTAATATTATAATTGCGAAAGTTTGTATGTATGGATGTATGGATGTTTGTTACTCTTTCACGCAAAAACTACAAAGCCGATTACGATGAAATTTGGTATGTAGGTAGCTTAAAACCCAGAATAACATATAGGCTACTTTTTATCCCGGAGTTCCCGCGGGTTTGGCACTTACGCGGGTGAAACCGCGGGGCGCAGCTAGTATTAAATAAATTATAAAATAATTCGCATTTAAAGTGGACAGCATGCATAAAAAAAATATTTGAGATTAAATTTGTTGTTTTTGTATTTTTGTGTGAAAATCTTAATGCGGTTCACAGTATACTTACCAAGTTTCAACAGCATAGTTCTTATAGCTTCGGAAAGAAGTGGCACCGACGTACGGACGGACAGACAGTCATACATTACAAATCTATAAGTGTTCCATTTTTGGCCTATGGTTACAGAACCCTAAAATTGTTGTAGGGATTCAGGAATTTATTCGCCTGACATAAAAAATAAATAGATAGTTTGTCATTTATATGATGTGCCCGGGTTTAATTACAATAAGCTCGAGCGAATGGCTTTTCCCGCTATATCGTATGAGTACAAATTTACACAACATTTAATACAAACATCCAATTTATATAACTCGTATGAGTACAAACATCATTCGTTACATTGTAATTTAAAACGGTGTTTGTACAATGCAATATGGAATATATAATGGATGGCAAAATGACTAAGTTTTAAGCTGATATCACACTAACGTACATCTATATTGTTACTTCCATTATAGCATAGTAGATTTTACTAGCAGCCTAATTCTTGTTTAAAAAAAGTACCATAGTACCACAGGTAACTTTTGATAACTCCAAAAATATGTTTATAAAGTTTCATAATAAATGGTTCTTAACCATCGTGTGAAAGTGTAACAAAAAAACTTTCGTTGGCAGTTGTAATTTTATTAGAGATTTTGTACTATTTTTTTGTGATATTAGAAGGCAAACATGTAGACGGATTTCATAATGGTACAAAATTCACGCCACCTAGAGACCCTAAAGGTGATAATGGTGCGTCGTCAACCTGAGACCGAGATATTGGGCCTCGAGCAAAAGCATGTTTATCGGCTATCCTATCCTCTGAACCGGAATCCGTCAACTTTATGGCGACAGGTATAGGTTAGGCAGTGGTAGCAATCTGGAAAAGTCGCTGCGAAACTCTACCACCTAGTCAGATTTCATGGTGTAAGTGACGATAATCGTTTGCTAGCCTTTTACGAGCTGCCTTCGAGGAAGGCAGATGGTCTTTTCTGCAAAGGAAGCCCGGACCAACACAAGAAACTATTTTTCATTTACAATTTTTGCAATTCACGGAGATTCGTGGGTTTTGCTTCGGGTAAATGAGTGTGGTATTAAAGTATGCATGATAACGAAATGGATATGGTTTTAATAAAAAGGGAGTTTGTGTACACCTATTGCTTTGCCCATAGCCCAGAATTTGGACACACTTAACGTTTTCGTAAAATTAGCATTGTAGAAATAGTAGACGCCATACTGATAAGGTTGTACTCGAATACAGTGGTTTGCCGATCCCAAGACTATGTCGAAGGGCTCTGTGCGAGACACAGCTATGGATTTAAAACGAACCTGATAAAGTTGTTTCTAGTATGTAAATGAAAACGAGAACTGTACTGCTGATAAACTGCACAGTAGTTTGGCAAAATAATGTTTATTCTAAAAAAATTGCACGTTGAGTTACTAATAAAATAGGTTGATAAAATTAGAAAAAGCTAGCTTTTGTGAGATGCAAGAACTAAAACTTCAACTTTTTTATTTCTTGCCCTAACGTAATTCTACGATTGCATTTTTTTCTATAAAAGAATTGTAGGTTGCAATTTAATATGTAAACATCTTACTAATATTAATATTGTTAATGCGAAGGTTAGTTAAGATGGAAGGATGTATGTTTTTTTAATCTTTAGCGCAGAAACTAATGGACGGATTCAGATGTAACTTCAAAGTACTGCATGGACTACAATATAATGATTTTGCATAATTTTAGAATGCAAAAGCCAGTAAACTATCATGATTCAGTGAATTTAAGGTATTCCTGAAATGTTCTTATATTCCTAAAATAAAGTTTTTTGAAAGTTTTACCTATTAGCTTGTTCGCATTTTTGATTGCGTATCGCATACAAATAACTGCATTGTACTGTCAAGCCCGTAATCACGGTGTTGGTGACTACGCCGTAATTATGCAAATTGCACTTCATAAGTGTCACCGACTGAAGAAAATGTTCAAATTTTCTTTTGAACATTTTTATTTTTATATTATTAATTTGTGAAAACGAAATGTCTGTTCTGTTATAAAAATATGCATTAAAAATAATATAAACTAGGGTCTGTATTCAATTGACGCAGATAATATTTTGAAACGAATTAAAATTCAATTCAAAAAATAGTAAACGCTGGAACACGAGAAACAGCCTGAATTAAATGCCGAGAATGATGACTAAGAATTCCGTGAATTAATATTTAAACATCCAAATAATTACACTAAAGAGAATATAAATTCCCTTTGTTATCAAAATAATAATTGACAGTTACATTTCGTGTCTCTAACTTTTGAATCCAACACGCACCCAATGTCATGATGTAATTCCAGAAAATCTTAGTAAGTGAAAAAATATCGAATTGGAGATTTGGGTGTTGTAACCATAGATTTAGGTACATCTTAAATATATGGTTGTGACGATAAAATATAAAATGTTTTCAATATTGCAGTTTACAGGTAAACAGAACTTGTATATAAATTTAACTGTAAAGAATTTATACAAAAAAATTCTTAGCTTCCTGCCTTAGGATTTGAAACAAAGATGACCATGTTTAAGCATCGTATGACGTCACGCACACATAAAAAGGCAACGTATACGTTTTGAGTTCGTTAGTACATACCTTTTTTTGATTTCTTGTATAAATATACTTTGCGCTAAGTCATGTGAGTCGGTGTTGGAAGTCTTTAAAATGAACAATGAAAATAAGTCCAATGGTCAATAAGAGCAAAATTTACCCTAATTGATTTAAGTCTTGTCTGCAGTAGCTTGGCCAGCAAGCGGTACATAAGAGATATGATTTATATCACTAGCCCTGCGAAAACGTGAGTAGTAGATTTCTCTTACAATTTGTCCTTATCGTTGTTATGACTCTTATGCTGATGTTGTAATATTAAAAAAAAGTATCTTCACGCCCATATCCCCGAAGAGGTAGGCAGAGGCACAACCAGGGCACCCACGACTAGCCGAAGACACTAAGTCCCACAATGTGATAGGTGGCAAGCCTATCGCCAACCGGGCACATTTCCAATCCGGACCAACATTTATTTTTATTAGAAAATTGGAAAAATCCAATTTTCTTTTTGTTGGCCGACCCGGGATTCGAACCCGGGACCTCATGCAGTCAAGTCCGACACCCGGACCGCTAGACCACAGAGGCGATAATGTAATAATGTTATTGAATTTCATAATCTTGTGGCGGTTTTGAGATCAAACAAACGTTTGATCTTTTGTTGTAATAATAGTTTTAAGAGTTTAATAATATATAAATAACATAAGTTTATTTGATCATGATGATGATCCAGCATGTGAATTTCTCATACACAAAATACAGACAAATACAGGTCGTGATAAGCCTTCTAGATACTTTCTGTTTTATTTCTTTCACTAAAATCAATACTCGGAAAAAAGCCTAAAAACAAGACAAACTTTTCAATTTTAAAATTGTAAGAATGCAAATCCATCTCTTTCCCTTATCTTTAAGTCTATTCGTTCCTGTCAGAAACTCTTGAGTAATCAGAAAAAAAATTGTCTATATTTGACCTCTGGTTCAGCAATATCCATGCCAACATTTAAATAAAATAATTTCAGTATATTGGCAACGACTTTTGTTATAAGTGATATTATTCTTTTAGAAAACCAAATTTATTTATAACTGTGTGTCCATGTGATTGGACTTAATTTATTATAAGCAATGTTAGCACAAAATTGGTTTAGAACCTATAGTTAATTTATAGTGCTGAGGTCACATTATCGCTTGTTATTAATTCTAGAATAGTTTACGATTAATCTGAGCATTCAAGAATTAATTGATTTCAGATTCTTGTATCTATTCATATACTGATATAATATGTAAATCAGTGTATCTCTTGTGTCTTCACAGCAATTTTTTTTCATGTAAAATTAATTCAAGATGGTTCGTCCGTAATCTATTATTTTTGAAAACCATAAATGACTGAAATAGGGGTAAATTTTATACGTATCTCATAAACTTGGCTGGAAGACATGTAGCTTGGTTCAAATACGGATGTTGATATCTGCGAGTATCTAGTGCTAATTCTCACGATTCCTGAAGATTATTTTTCTATTTAAGAAAACAACAAACCATACATGTTATAGATGAGTCGCCATCCTGTGGCCGGGATACTAGGATTATTGTGAAGGTCTACCGGCTACCCTATCCTTGGAACATTTCAGTACCATTATAATATTGAGATGTGAGCAATACCGCAAATAACTACTAAATTAAAGGTACATTTAGTGTTTCTTGTAAGTTTGATGTGAATTTAAAATCCGGGTTCGTTTTATCTACCTACAGTAGATTGACGAACCATTTACCCTCCACGCTATGTTAAATTACAAACTTATTAATCCCGCTGCGTTGTAATGAATGAGAGTGTACACAACACTTTATGTCACAAGCTATGATGCTAAAGTATAATATAAAAAACTATATGTACATTATATATTATATAATAGCTTTGACATTCACTATTACATATTTCTTCATAAATATTTTTTTATTAGTTTTCGTGGAAACCCTGATTATACCTCTGTCTACCCTTTCCGGGATACGAATGTAAACATTTTGAGATACTTAATTTTTTCATTTTTTTAAAGTTTTTTAAATTTTCTGTCTTGGCGAGTTGGTGATAGCTTTTCCACCTATCACTTTATGGGACTTAGTGTTTCTGCTAGTTGTGGATGTCCTGGTTGTACCTCTGCCATCATCGGGGGTATGAGCGTAAAAATAAAAACTAAAGCTTTAAAAAACGTTTGGACGTTAATGAACTATAAAAACTTTTTTAGCTGCGATAAAAATATATATCATTTTCAAATTAATTTGTTAATAGCAATAGCTTTTCATATATTTCAAATAAAATAATGGATGTATTTAAAAGTCACCCATTTTAAGTAACAAATTTAAAACAACTTCCACTAAGTGAAATGATAAATAGTTAAAACATTACCCTCTATCCTCGTTTTCATCTCGAAAAGTAGGTTGACAACCCGCTTACACAACTGCTATGTTTAACTACAAAGTTATTAATCCCGCCACGTTGTAGGTAATTACTGAGTGTGTACACTATCCGTTATGTCCCATGTAATAAAAATGCTAAAACCGTTGTTAACAGTTTTAATAAGTAAGTTCATAAAAGCACTTGCAACTGAATCAAGGCTTGAAGACGCTACATTTTTAGTTAGCCCATAGCTTGCAACTCTACATATCAGAAATTTAAAAACTGATAGAGCGTTGTTCAATTATTTGACAGAGGCTTCTTTTGATTCACCGCATTAAACGTACTAGAAAAAATATAATTTACATAGATAGTAAAATTAAGTAATTTTTGAACTCAAAAAAACAAACGTATGTAATTTAAATAAAGTAATTCTAGAGAAAAAAATGTAAAAATTAATAATTTAATCTCATTTTTAACTAGAAAAGTAGATTGACAGCCCGCTTACATTCCCGCCATGTTTAATTACAAAATTGTTAATCCCGCGGCGTTGTAATTAAGCGAGAGTGTACACTACCCGTTACATCCCGAGTAATAATGAATAATATATATCAATTTGACGTTAATGCGCTAAACCGCCGCTCTTGATGCGACGCCCGTGTTACTTCACGATAAATGTTGCTTTAATTCGACGGCTGTTAACATATTAAGTTATGTTTATTATTCTCCTATTATCCAGTTATAAAAATTACCAACGTCTATTCAGTGGTCATTTTCTAGATCTTTGGTTTATAATAGAAATAATATCTTGAAAAGAAAAAACAGCCCAGGAAGGTGAAAATTAAATTTTAGCAATTTGTATTGATTTTCTTCAAGATTTACATTTCTATGTTAAAGTTTTAATATTTGGGATTTTTTTTATCTAATGGATGATTACATTTGATGGAGCATGTTTCCTATCCTAATGTAACCAAACCAAATTATGGTATATGGTACAAATTTGTTATAGTGAGTCTAGTTGTCGGCGCAACGCAACGATTTTTATAAATTGTTTACTAATAAAACTATATTATCCAAAACTGACAATCAAAATATTTTAATATATATGTATATATAATATATATAATCAAAATATTTTAATATATAGGTGGCTATACTATCAGTAGTTTAGAGAAATTGTAGTGCTACAACATACATGACGTGTAAATAATTACTTGTCTTTTAATCGACTAGAACAATAGAACACATATACCTATTGCTTTCCAGTTTAGATTTCAATCTCAATCTATACATGTAATTTCTATTATCTATATACTTACTGAACTAGCGCAAGCAATTATAATGGTCTGAAATGTAGAGTTCCACACCGATGGACGAAAATTGTTACCTTTGCCTACTCTATTGTTGTATTATCAGACTGTCTCATTGTAGTGTTCTGAATATTAGTACTTATAGGATAGCCAAAAAAGACAGAAATTTCCGATCCCAAATTTAACAAAGCATCATTTATAACGTTGGTAATTTTATTCGATGTTGTCAGTTGTACCATTATAAACATGCTATTGTTCTGCTATCTTCCTACACTAAATACCTATATAATATTTCTGTGAGTCCTTCATACCATTGATTATTTATCTCCTGTATTCATCCGTATACCAGGTATGCATTGATAGTCTCCAATAGTTGTTCCGGCTGGAACAGTGAGATAGAATAGCATTGTAAAAGTCGTAATTTAGATTCACTGGTTTCGAATGTTGATAATGAGCACAGAATATACGATGAGTATCAACAGCGGCCAACGTTCACTGTAAACGGCTTTACTTGTATTTACATGGCGTTGTATTAGACAAGTAGGGTTACCAAATCATTTAAAATATATGGAAAATTATAGATCCTATTATAATGTTATAAATGCGAAAGTTAGTATGTATGGATGTATGGATGTTTGTTACTCTTTGGTATGTAGGTAGCTGAAGACCCAGAATAACATATAGGCTACTTTTTATCTAGAGCAGCTGATATCAATACAATTTTCATCTTACAAAAAAGAGCGATACGAGCTATATATAATTTAGACAGTAGGGCATCTTTGAGACAGTTATTTAAAGAAATTAATATTATGACTGTACCTAGTCAATACATTTATGAAAACATTATGTATGTCCGAAAAAACATTGACTTGTTTGTAAAAAATAGGGATATTCATAGTTTTAATACAAGAAATAAAAATAACCTTACTGTACATAAATTTAGATTAAAAAAAACGTCCAAATGCTTTATTGGTGCTTGTGTGAGGTTTTATAATAAAATTCCTGAGGAAATTACAAATTTAAGTGAGAAGAAATTCAAAGCATGTGTAAAAAGTATTCTTTTGCGAAAAGCATATTATAAAACAGAAGAATATTTTAAAGATAATAATGTATGGACAAATTCTTAATAATAATAATGATTGATAAGGGATGATAAAAAATATATTTTTAACTATATGTAATAATTTTTTTTTATGATTATTGACATTATTTTTAGTTATTATATATATTTTTTGGACATTTTAATTTGTAATTAGTTTAATTTTTAATTAATTTGTTTTTTTTTTTAATTTATTTATTTGACATATTTTTATTATTGAATAAATAGCTTTTGACATTGAAATTTAAATTATGATATTTTATGATTGTGGAATTATTATTTTTGATAATATAGTGTTTTTTTAATGTAGCAAATATTAAATAGTAAGTTTAAGACGTTCAAAAAATGTACAAGTGTACTCATTTTGAATAAAAATATGTTCTATTCTATTCTATCCCGGAGTTCGAGCGGGATTGGGACTTACGCGGGTGAAACCGCGGGGCGCAGCTAGTAAATAATAAAAGAACATGGCTAACGATTAAAAAGGGATATTAATTACAAGAAGCCATTTCTGAGATTCTTTTAGTTAGTTCTTAGTTAGTTATTCAAAATTAAGTTATTGTGATATGCCATCTGAGTCTTCTCGAGCTTAGTCTACAATAAATAAACACCAATTAACACTGTTTAGTTTTGATACATATGTCATCATACATACAACAACAATAATTTATAAATTACTTATTCTTTTAGCTTCAATGTCGAATAAAATTAAAATAAATATCTAATAATTACGATTCAACATTTTTTTACTAAAAATAACTCGTTCTCCATTAGTTTGAATTAAAACTTTGATTCTTCAAACACAGATTAAAACACAGAAAAAAAAACAAAGATTATTAACTGACTCTCAATTATTATAAGGCATGTACACATTTTAAGCTTGGACCTTTGGTGAAACTTAATTTTTACCTACATAATATTATAATGTTATTAATCGTCATAAACCCCTGAACACTTTTCTTTTAATTTCAAAAAAACTGGAACTTAAAAAATAACATGGCCTTGAGAATGCTGTAAAAAACTAAACTAACTAACTAGGCTAATTCCGTTAAATAAAAAAAACAGTAAGTAAATTAACACGAATGCATTTTAACGTTAATAAGTAAGACTTGAGTAAGGGACATGTCTAAGAATCCAAAACTTCCATTTCCATAGATATAGACATGACGTGAAAATCAATATTAAACACCGTTCAGTTTGTAAGAACTGGTAACCCTAGTCTACCCGTCTGGGTCGCTTTGTTGACTTATGTAAAGCTGTGTTTGTTTAAAACAATTGTTTATATATTATTTACTTGCTAAACAATAGGGCCTTGGACATGATCAAATACTAGACGTTATTAAACTTTTCCTTCTCCAACATAAATGATATTCTAATTTGGAGTAAGATTACCTACTTACTTAAAGCGTACTTATTGATATATTTTTAACTATAGATAATTTAGGATTTTGCTAAAACGACATAAAGAAACAGCAATAAAAATCAAAAATGACAAACACCCGGCGATGGGACTATTTAATAAGTATTTAATTTAGTAGATTTGTTCATAAATCCAGTTACAGCTACTGCGTTGAATAACTATCAGTTAGTCAGTCCTGCCTAGATTTGTATCACCGCTTTACTTATTCCAGCCGTCAGAACGTTAGAAATCGCCATTATCTTGTTCTAGTTTCAAAGGTAGTTAATATCCTTTCTCCCGCAAGACTGTTGATATTCTACCCTCAAGTTGGAAACGCAGCACTAATACCCATGGAGTCGGTACGCGCTGTGTCTCTTTATTCATCAGAGAATGATGAAAGAGATACGGTGTCATTCTATATACTTTTGATCGCCACGTTGGTTGAGGAGCTAGCCGCGTACGCTACCTTACTCCACCGAGCAATCACGAGGCTCGAGTTCGATTCCCGATGGGGGCAGATATTTGTGTGACGAATTTTATGTCATCATTTCTGGGTCTGGGTGTTTATTAAATTTATTCTGTATAAATATTTCTCTATAATAGTACTGTTGACTAACACATATAATTTGCTTACTTACGAGTAAAATTCAGTTTGTGAAATCTATCCAGGAATATTTATTTGAATATTATTTAAACTTGCCAATTCTTCAACAATTTTTTTTACAGCAAGCGTACTTGATGAACTGTCTCCTTGTTATATAAGCCTAAGCCCAGCTATTTGTTGGGTCACAGCTCGCCGATGTTTGTATGGACGTAAAAAGTGCAAAAACATCATACAATAATTTAACGATTTCTGATAGACCACATAATGTGTACATGTAAAAGTGTCTTTATAATTCTAAAGTATGTATAAATATGTCACCAATTTGTCTAGTTTTATTTAGTTTAGATTAGAATAGTGAATACATGTAGTATTTTGGTGGAAATAAACTTTATTATTATTATTATTATTATTATTAAAGTCTACTATGTAGGATATGGAATTTGTAGAATTTTATGAAAGCTAAATCTTTGGGTTTTTCTTCGTTTAAGACATTTTCGTCGACAGGATATAAGCCGCATACAACCGCTGTGTTCGAGTCAATAGACCGAAAATTCAAGTCCTACTCTGCGATCCTACGCGCGTAAACGCGGTCTATCTGCACGCAGTATGTATTGCTATACGCGACTGGTGAAAACATCCAAAAACACTATTTGTGGACACGCCGTAACATATAACAAAGAAGGGTTTGTTGTAACATTTATAACTCGAGATCTGCTACACCAATTTTCATGGTTTTTGATTAGTTTTATTTGTATCCGTCCCGAATAGCAGAATTTACCTTAAAAACAGTAAAAATTACACGAATAAAAAATTATGAAACATGATTCATTCATATATAAAAGAAAGTCGAGTTAGTTAAACCGATTAGGCTGAAAATAGATGGAGAGGTAACTTGGAACTGGGAGAAGCACATAGGGTACATTTTATCCCGTACTACAAAAAACAACATGTTAATGTTTCCTTTACAAACTGAACGGACAGAAAGAAGTTCGCCGAAACTCTACCACCTAGCAGTAGTTAAATTAATAAGTAAAAAATAGCCACCGCTTGTTTTTAAAACTACGAAAATGTTCAAAATAATTTAAAAGTGCCTTCACTGATTAGCATTGTTATAATAATATGATATTAATTACGATGTTGACAGCGAAAATGACATGATTTACGGCCAATGTTAATAATATTTCTCTAAAGATGGATTTCAAGTAATCTAGATAGCTGCGTATCCGACGGCCTATCCTACACCTAATTGCCATATTTATCCTGTGCACAGATATGTTATTGGCAAGCGATAACATAAAAATGGATCAAAATATCAATCTTGGACAGCAAGTTTTGGATTAGGATTGATTATTAATATTGGGCGTTAATGGAGCTGAATACAATGTAATCTCGGTCTTGTTAACGCTTCAGTGACGGCGATTGTGAGCAAGAAGTGCACTGGAAACACTTTGGATCAGATGTTCCTAATCTTTTTTTATTATTAAATGACTCCCTATAAAAATATAATTAGTTTGATACGCCCTCAATAAATCCATTACATACATACGTATGTACGAGTCTAGCTTTTTATATAGGTGTTTTATTTAATGTGTGACACACACATACACACAAATTGTGTCCAATTCAGAAATTATGTAGTCTTGTTCTCCCCGTCCCGTGCGTTGAACTGGGCTCCTTTGCAGAAAGACCACCTGCCTTCCTGCCAGAAAGCTCGAAAAATGCGGCATAGGTTTACTGTCACCAATATCGTGGCATCTGATTAGGTTCCCCAGTACCTTGCCCGGTTCGGTACCACCGCGTTACATATTCCTGCCGTCATAATGTCAATGCTTGGCGTTGACGTGTTACGGTTGGGAGGATAAGGTAACCGGTATATTTATTATTGCTCGAGACCTAACATCCCGGCCTCAGAGTGGCAACGCTCCATTACCATACGAAAATCCGTCTGCTGGTTTGCCTTTTAATGCCATCATAAAAATATTATGTTTTTCTACGTTAACTGTGCTTATGCTTTTAGTTTATGTAATTTTTAAATAATGTAAATCCTTATTTAGCTGTTTGTTCATATATAAGTATTCATTTTTTTGAACGATGTTGGTTTTAATTAACAATTTAAAAAAATTGCCACCGCTTGTTTTTAAAACTACGAAAATGTTCAAAATAATTTAAAAGTGCCTTCACTTTCGGGAAGCTCTACACAATATATATAAGATGAACAACTGCGATGCCCTCTCGTTACAGATTGAGTTGTATCCTGAGCACGTCGTTATGCAAATCAGTGTTGGAATTTTAAATAGGCCTCCTACACCCTGTTTGATTAGGGCACCCGAATTGTGTCATCCGGCGCGTTTGTTCACGAGCTCCATAGATTATCTAAATTTCCTTAATATTCCCAAATAAAAGACCTTTTTTACATAATGAAATCAAAAATTCTGTTTTAGGAGCTATCTCAATTACGAGAGCTTTACTTAAATATTTAGATTATTTCATCCCTAATTAACTAATTGAAGAATCGAGTGGACTATGTGATCTCACCTGGTCTTACAATTACGTTGCACCTTTAGGTAGTGTTTTTGGACAAGAAAAAATAGGAAATTAATGACAACAGTCGGTTTTAAAAAATGAATCATGCAATTCTAATAAAAAGAATGTTGCACGGGATTGGATGTGTGCCAGGTTGATTATGTGCTTGCCACCTTATACATTGTAAGACTTAATATAGTTATTCGGCAAGTCGTGGGTGCCCTGGTCATGCCTCTTCCTACCTCATCGGAGATATGGGCATGAAGATATTTTTTTTATATTTTAGTTTGCAATGTCCCTTAGTTTTTAGATATAAATTTTTTTACTAAAACTAATACGTTGCTAATTCATGGGCTGGCGCAATGTATACGTTGTCGAAGTTTTTTCGTCAAGTTTTACTAACAACTATCGTCATCTGCACCTTCGTTCATTCATTTCACTCTTTACAGACATAATAGCAAATGCCAAGGAAGCCATATGTTACCTTTTAAGTCTCAGTCTGTAACAAGTTTTAGTCTTCGTCTAGCAATTTTAGCAAAAACGGCTGGGCCTACAAAAATAGAAAAATACTACGAATGATAACAATTGTTGCATTATTGCATATTGCATTATTATTATATTAAGCAATTTTCCTCTTTTTATAACGCCAGTTTGCTAACCCTTTTAACTACAAATAAAACCCTTTCGTCAAAAACCGCCTCGTTGGTCGATTGGCTAGCGTACACGCATAACTGCATCGACCGATCGCGAGGCTCGGGTTCGATTCCCGACGGGGGCAGGCATTTGTGTGATGAACATTTAGGTGTCTGCATTTCCGGGACTGGGTGTTTATTAAATTTATTCTGGTATCTATTTAAGTATTTCTATGTATTACTATCGTTGACTAACACCCATAACACAAGCATATAATTTGCTTACTTTGGGGTTAGATTCAATTCGTGTAACTTGTCCAGAGATATTTATTTATTTATTTATTATTATTTATCATAAAGTAACTGAACCTTCTCGATGATTTCATTTCAATCTAGCTAAAGTGGTTTTTATATATGGGATAATGTTTTGAGTTTTATTGTGATAGATGTTTGTGCTGTGATGAAATATTTATGCATTCTGTAATCGAAACAGCGAGCTCACAGCTTTATCCATTATCTGTATGTACGTCGTCATCGACGTTAAATATATCCCAATATATTTCAGTCCCGATTTAAATATAAGCCCGTGTTTCAATGCTACCTGAATTGACAGACAAATTGTTTGTTAGTAGCTATTTATTTAGGGATGACTGTGCCACAATTTGTTTATACGTTTTACACAAACGAATTGAGCATTCAGTTTTATATACATTAGCAGTGACTTATGTAATCCCCTTTTTACAAAGTGTTCGTGCGGGCTTCTGTATAGCATAGACCATCTGCCTTCCTGCCAAGCAGCTCGTAAAAGGCGAGAATAGGCTTACCGTCAATAACACCCTGCCATCTGGTAGAGTTCGGCAGCGACTCGCCTCGATTAGTACCACCGCCTTACCTATTCCTGTCGTCATAAGTCAGCGCTTGCCGTTGACGTGTTCCAGTTCGGAGGATAAGGTAGCCAGTAAAGTTACTTTTGCTCAATGCATAACATCCTGTCCTCAGGTTGGCAACGCACCATTACCACTTTTGGTGTCTCTAGGCGGCATAAATTTCTTACCATCAAAAAATCCGTCTACTTGTTTGCCTTCCAATCTCATAAAATAAGAATAAATTAATAAAAATAAAACATTTCTCCCTATCAAAATGACGTTAATGATTGTTCTTCTTATGATCCTTTTTAATTGCAAGATTCTTGCAAATATGAATGACCTATTTACATATGTGTAACAAATGTCTAAACTTCCTTAAAATGTATAAATAACCAACAAAAAAAGCCTACTACGTTAAAATAAGCCAAAATTTCAATATAATTTACTTATTTTTACTAGTCTCAGTTATAGCAAATCATTCAGGTTACATATTATATGAAAGCTCTGAATGGTTACCTAAACAACAGCATTTTTTTGTAATTTATACATCATAGCAATATCTGTTAAGTGATATTTATCTTAAACTGTACAAGCTGCTTTGAGCTACATCAAATAAATTCTAAGTAGGGGCCATGTCCAAGAGCATCCAGAATCAATTACCTGTGTATCGATTGGATAATTTGTCGTGAGCTAATCCTGCACAGGATCAATACGGCCTTAATGATCTGGACAGGTAAGCAGTTGAGCCGGCTAACGAGGATAGACATATTAGAATCTATTACTTTGATATAGATTAAGATTGAATACATGTTGAAAGTCTAGACTTTGGAAGCATTAAGTTACATTCTAATACCAGTTGTAGTGTAGCAAATTATTAAAATATACAAAATAATAGACGATAAAACCGAGATAGATGCTTTAGTGATATAGATACCAAATTTTAAGTGTTTTAGTTTTCCCGATGAATCGTTTACTTTACTGTATCAGCCGAAATACTTTCCAAAAATCACTTAATTGACAGTGGTGGTAGCTTTGTTGACCATACAAAATATTATTTCTACAGATGCGTAATATATCAAAAGGAAAATATTGATCAAAAATACATAACAATTTTTAACATGTCTGGACTAATCTTGCATGTCTTAAATGTTCCATCTCTATTGTTTTAGTTTTATTTGGAAAAGGCAGCATGCATCTAAAATAAGATAAGTTTGTTAACATCAGAATTATCACCAGTATCGGATTGTCTCAGTGCAATTGCGCAGAACGTCAAAATTGTAACTAGTAAAGTTTTATAAATGACTTGTCGAAAAACAAAGTATCTATTCCTCGATGCCTTATTTTTTGACGAGTCATTTATCCCAAACGCAATTTATATGGGTTTGGAAACTATCCCCTATGTGAGTTAGATACCCCAAAATATAGAGAAACGCAGAAATCGCTAAACTCTGTCATTATGAAAAAAAATCTTTATACTAAACAAATTTTGTAGAAAAAAAGAACTGAAGTATTTGCAAATTTCACGAACAAAATATTGGATATTGTTATAGAGGTTTGAAAATGTTTGAAAAAAACCGACATCTAACCAAACTATTACATTAAGTTAAAGAAAAAGTAAATAAATGTAGTGCAACTAATTAATAATCAAAACTGTGTGAGATTACTCCTTACAGGAACTGGAAAATTATATCTGCTACTTTAGGCATATCAACGTTTCGGGCAATCAAACTCATTATGTATTATAAAATCGCTTAAAATCGTAAAAGGTTTCTTTTTTAATTAGGATCGATTTTAAAAATGCGTTTGTAGCTATAGAATTAAAAATACTTTCTAACATCTAAGCTATTTATTGAAAAACGGGCGACGACAATGTTAATATTCTACGCTCGTGTTATGGGTGTTAGTCAACTATATAGAAATATAGTACTCAAATATATACAAGAATAATAAGTTTATTGAGTATAAACACCCAGACACGAAACTCAGACGTCTAAATATTCATCACACAAATGCCCGCCCCGGTCGGGAATCGAAACCGAGCCTCGCGGTTGTTCGGTGTTGTTATTCGTGTACTCTAGCCACTCGACCAACGAGGCGGTCAAATTGCTTGGTGTATATATTATATTATCAATTATCTACCCATAAAATAGGCTTTATATGAATAAATAATTAAAAACAAGTTGCCGAAACATACGTCATCATTTTCATACAAAATGTTAATAACAGTATGATATATTCGTCTTGAGGGATCACGAACATCTACGCCCCAAGTAAGCAGGTGACTAAACTCAAATTGTACTGCAGTGCGTCGAAACAATGTCGATTGAAGGACATACCCTTAAGGTCGAAATATGTAATAATCCTTTGAGAAGAGGATTACGACGTCGCGCTAAACTCGAAGCGTAAGAATTTTCTCACATTTTCCCTGAAAGTGAAAAAGATTCCATATATTTAGCTATTTTTCTGAGATGGAAGACGAAAATTACTTGCAACTTTAAGACACGAGGAGCTTACAATTTTGAATAAAAGAGTTATTTTATTTCTGCGATATTACCTTCATCATAGAAAGGTATTAAATACTAGCCGAACCAGCAAATTTCGTATCGCTTGACAGTAATATATAATATTTAATTCTCCAATAGTAGAGCAGTCTGCCGGACGAAATGTAAAACATTCCAAAATCAACGACAACTTACAAATAAAAAATAACGAAAAAAACATTTTCCAGTTGACCAAATTGTGAATCTAAACCACTCTGGAATCCCCTTGAACACATACAAAAAATTTCATCAAAATCGCTCCAGTCGTCTAGGAGTTCTGTGACAAATACACGAACACAAGATTAGCCCAAAATGTGATTGTTTTACTTTTATCTGTCATTAATTAAATAATAAACATGGAATTTGAGATGACTCCTCGTTTTAAAATTTCAGGCTAAACTATAAAGAAAAACCAGACGTTGTAATATTGCTTATCAGTGAAATCCGCTTAGTACCACCAGTTTCTAATTTAAAGTACTGTGTATATATTCATAGGGCTTTAAAACATCAAATCAAAACGAAAAGTAAATCATTCTCCTCCTTTGAGGAGTCGGTTGAAAAGAAAATAAAACTATGTTATGCAAGGAATTTCAATATATTCAAATCACACTTCAAAACTGCTTTTGAAATTGTCTGTACGTACAACGAAGTAACAAAACATTTCTGAAAAATTTGCCTCTGAACATGCTTGAAGCTATATAAAAAGCGATACGATGTAACAAAAGTCATGAAGTTCTCTTTGAGTCCTTTTTATTTGTTCGGAAATAGGGAAAAAGTGTTCCCAAAGCCGTTCGCGTCGTGTTCGCATCCATTCAAGATATAGTCTACCATGGTTGGTGCAAACGAGCGTTTGATAGGGGCGTGCGGTTACGTTGGCTGGATGTGGCACGGCGAATATACGTTTCTTGTAAGATCAGTCAAAATTCTTTCTTGTTTATAAGGAATCAAAAATGTAAATACCTGTTCACTAAATTGTTAATTTATAGACCACCCAGTCTTATAATATTTTTAAAACGTGTTTTTTCATAAATAAGTGAAATCTGTGATCTAGCGGTCCGACGTCGGACTTGACTTCTTGGGGTCTCGGATTCGAAGCCCGGTCGGACAACAAAAAATGCAAATGTGTATTTTCAATTTTTTAATAAAAACAACGTTTTGTGGTATTGGATGTGTCCCCCCCCCGGTTGAAGAAAAATATTTTTTCACTTACCACATTGTGGGACTTAGAGCATTCGGCTAGTCCTGGGTTGCAACTTTGCCTGCCTCTTTGGGTTTTGAAGATACTTTTATGTCAATAAATGTATTATATCGTTAGGTTGCGAGCAAGGTGTTGGAGACAACCGTTCTCTGGATATTACTGGTCCGTGATATCGTACGACTGCTTTCTATGGTCAGGTAGTAAGTATTAAGTAAGGTAGGTAGATAAGGTAAGGTTAACCTACCTTGCAGCAAAGATAAGCAGTCATTTTTCGGTCCGCATAGAAGGGTAGCCAGTGGACTTTTAGAATAGACCTAACCCTCCGAACCCAATAAGTCATCCACGCAAACATTGGCTCCTACCATAAGGAAAGACATGACGTGTTAGTTCGCTTTTATTAAATACATTCGGGTTTAAATACTGAACGTCAAAATAAAACAGACTTATTTATTTTTAGTTATAAAACCCCAATTATGTTGTGAAAATTGAAACAGGTTGATATAACGCGAAGTTTTAAATAAAATCTATAGTGGAAAAGTACAAGAGTTTACCTTAAAAAAGTGTGTTTGAACCCCACCAAGTGCCAACGGTAAATGGATTTCATTGCACACAATATATTAAAAAGTTCAGTTTAGAGTTCAGATTCAATTCCATGTTCTATATATCTTTGGTTACTCATATCACAGGCCGTTAGGAGGAAGAATAGTCCAAGGTCTCAGATTATGTCCTTTATGATAAAACAGTTATCGCGTATTAACCAAGAAGGGCTAATCCGTTCATTAATATAGTTTAGTTTTATCTTCGGATTATTTGCTATATTTCTTTATTGCATGGTGTTTGTTTTGTCTTAGATTATCTAACAGTTCTTAAATAATACTCGTTACTTCGGCGAATTTTGTTCCACTCGTTCAGTTGCTTTTAATTAAAATGTTTCTTTTTTGGTTTCCTCGTAGTTTTTCCTCATTCAGCATATTTTGAGCATTTCTTAAGCTTCCACAAATTATTCAAAACCAAAATTAGATAAATAGATTTAGTTATTTTACCATCTTTTAAACCCTCGATGAAAAATGAGGAGTGTCATCAATGTGCGTGCGTGCGTGCATGCTTGCGCACGCGCGTGTTTGTGTGTTTGTATATATGTGTATGTGTGTCTGTCTCTAGCAACATAACTTTTGAACGAATGAACCGATTTCGATTCGTATTGTGAGTTTGAAAGCTGACGTAATTGAGACGATTTTTGTCTATAGTATATATTATAATATATAATTTTCGTATGAGGTATATTTCATTTTTTATTTTTTAAAATTTTCTTTTTTATTGCCTCGAGAATTTGTTTGTTCATTGATTTGTTATTTCTTTTCTATTTGGAAAACTTCTTATTGGAAATGGTGTTTTTTGTTGATGTCATTTTTAAATTAAATATGAATTAGTTTTTGAAAGTTTTACCTATTTGTTTGCTTTACATTTTTTTTAGTTTTTGCCGTGGGTACGAGCATCTGTTATTGGTCGTGTTTAATTAAAATTATATAACCAGCTGTTGCCTGCGTCTTTGCCTTATTGGGAATAAAAGTAGCTTTTATGTTAATCCAGCCATTAGAGCGTAAAAGAGTAACAAACAAACATGCATACATATTTACTCACAAACTTTCGCAGTGTAATGTAAATAGGATATATGTTATCAAGCTATCACCCGATCCGCAAAATCGAGATTTTTTTTTATGTTATAGGCAGGCAAAACAAGCAGACGGATTTCCTGATGGTAAGAAATTCACGCCGCCTAGAGACACTAAATATGGTAATGGTGCGTTGCCAACCTGAGGTCAGGATGTTAGGCCTCGAGCAAAAGTAAGTTTACCGGCTACCATACCCTCCGAACCGAAACACGTCATGACGTTATGGCGGCAGGAATAGGTAAGGCGGTGGTACCAATCCGAGAGCGAGTCGCTGCGAAACTCTACCACCTAGTCAGATGTCACGGTGTTAGTGATTATAAGCCTATGCTCGCCTTTTACGAGCTGCCTGGCCAGAAAGGCAGATGGTCTATTCTGCAAAGAAGCCCGGACCAACCACCAACAGTTAATTAAAATTAGTCATAAATCGTCGTAATCAATAATGTCAGTAATATTGGCAGTTTTTAATGTGTACACAAAACTTAAGAACTACCATATACTGAATCCATCCTTTCCCACGGTCCCGCCATTTTTTTTATTTCACATTAAAAACCTATCAGTGTACTTACTTGAGTCTATTCTACCGATTCATTTTCTTGTTTTAATGTCAATTCATTAAGTTTGTTTTATTTTATTTTATTTATTTTATTTTTTATTTTATTTTTATTTTATAATATCAACAAAAAATCCACAGCACAAATTTCCAAGTAAACTTACTCTAATAAATACATTATACATAGGCCAATTATGGATTTTCATTTTGTTTTCCATACAGATTGTTAATGTTTAGCGGCAGAATGACAGTCATATTATAATTATATATAAATTATATAAAACAATTTTAATAACTTTTAATACGTATACAAAGAAACCAAAAAAAAAACAAAACGAAATTAACATAATATTACTACATATTATACGTACATGCATACTACATATTATACAAAAACAAAAAACCAGAAACCACTCCAGTGCTGAAAAACGGTTAAAATAGTAAAAATAAAAATATTACTTAATTTACATACCAATACTTGAAAATAAATAAAAATATGGGAAAATAAAATATAACAGATAATTAAAAATGTGTGATGTTATGCTTATATTTATTGTGTTTATATATTGTTTAGTGTGCAATTCAGTTACTACGTGATGCATTAAATCGATTCAGCTGTTTAACGTGAGTCTTAAGGTGGTTGTATACATTACGCTTAAAAACATTTTTGGAGCTATGAAAAATATCAATGTCAGCGAAAAGTTTGTTATAAGTAGTCGGCAAACGCAATGCAAAATTATAAGACTTATAATTTGTACTCGCTACCGGTACATCAAATAAGGTGGTGTGCCTTGTACGTTTTCCAGGAACTCTTAATTTTAAAATTAAGTTAGTTAAACGAGGACAATTGGAGCCCACGCATATATCATATAAAAACAACATGTCATGTAAAATACGTCTATGACGAAGTGAAATATAAGTATGCAAAGAGATTGTATTAGGACCGAACTTACAATTAATAAATTTGAGAAATTTGTTTTGAATTCGTTCAAGTGTATGTTCATAAGTTACATAGTGAGGATTCCAGATAGTGCTACAGTAAATGTAAATATTCCCGTAAATAAAGGCATATTCATCTTTTTAAACACCTGTTGTTTGTCTATCGACAATCAAAAACTTGAAAGATGCAATTTACGTAGGAAACCTTATTACCGCAAACACGTTTTTCAAGATCAAAATGGCGCAATCCAGACTTGGAAATTTCCACCAGATATAAAACCCACCGTTCACTTAAACGCTTGAGAGACGCCTTTAGAAATCCACAGGACACACATATATAGCTCTGTTAGAGAGAATTGTATGCGAAATCTCCCGTGAAATTGACGCTGCGACTCCATTCTTCCCTTATTTCGTCGAGAAGCTACTTACATTGAAAATTGTAAGATTCTTTGCTGCTACGTCTAATTTAAACTGAATTATAATTTAATGAACAAGTTTTTTTATACATCAGCATTTTAGGTACTGAATACATATAGCTGTCTTTGTGCATTGAATAAGAAGATATAAATGTAATGTATAGAAAAATAACTGAAATAAGTTTAAGATACCAAATTTTTTTTAATATGTTGGTTGCTGTTTGTGACATCATCATTAAATACGCTAAAGTGTATTGGTTAGTATGCCTTGGTTACAAATGCTTCAGTCTACCTTTGTATGTATCTTTATTTTTCACATAATTATGGGTGCACCGATTTGAAATGAATTTTAAAGTAAAAAAGACTAGACTTTGGAAAAGTACATTAAAATTAAAATATGTTGTTACAAGACAACTAATGGTAGAGTGCTATTCTGCAATTTGGAATCCACAACCTTCCCTATTCCTGCCGCCATAATGACTCTGTCATGCTCCGGAGGGTAGGGTAGCCGATTGTTCAACTATCACATCAAAAATACCTATAAGGCACATTTTTTTATTTTACGCTCAAAAAAATTTTTAATAAGAAATGATAGACAAAGAAATTCAAATTACACTAAATATATACCTATGTGATAAAATCATCGACGTAATCGAAAACAATTAAAAATGTCAATGCATTGAAAAAAAGTGCTAAAAAATCTAACAAACTAATACTTGAACTATCAGTATAAATAAAATAGTTAAAACATACAAAAGCTTGCTAGCCTTATATTATAGTATCCGAAAACCCCATACTCACGTATCTGCAATCAATTCATACTAACGGACCTACAACCGTACGTTTCAATTGCTACACTTAAACCAATGCCGGTTGGAGACTGCGATCATTGCCGAAGAAAAAGAAGTACGAGCAAATTGGTATATTTTTATTCAGAAAACGTGTGACGATTCTGTATCGAGTTTGAGTAATACGATTTATGGATCATTGGCAATTGTGTTTGGCCTGGAGCTTAATTCATAAGCTGAAACAAAATAATCTGTTAAAAAATATAATTTTACAAAACAGTAATAAAAGGACTATATTAAATTTGACCGCTTCGTTGGTCGAGTGGCTAGCGTACACGCCTAACTACACCGACTAACCGCGAGGCTCGGGTTCGATTCCCGACGGGGGCAGGCATTTGTGTGATGAACATTTAGATGTCTGTATTTCCGGGTCTGGGTGTTTATTAAATTTATTCTAGTATCTATTTAAGTATTTCTATGTATAAGCATCGTTGACTAACACCCATAACACAAGCATATAATTTGCTTACTTTGGGGTTAGATTCAATTTGTGTAAGTTGTCCAGGGATATTTATTATTAATTATTTATTTATTATTATATTAAACAGTTTATGCTGATTTAAAGTGACTTCGACTTTAATATCGGATTTTCAAATATTAAATGATTCGATGATAAGGCACGAAATTAAGCTATGTAAGTTCTGCGTACAAATAAAAAAATCTTGTATTGTTGCATTATATTTAAGCATTACACAAAAGTATGTACGTGTTGGCTTTTTCCAAGCCGCTTTTTCTATGTGCTCAGCATGTATGCTAATAGTACACCTAGCAAAATGATCTCAATAAAAACTTAACTTTAAACTTGAAGAAAGACTTTATTTCGTATAAGTACCGACAAGCATCTTGTTCAAAATCTTAAAAAGGTTCTTATACTTTAAAGTTTTCGTTTCGAATTCATTACGCTCGCGCTTGAAAAAGTATAAGAAATACTTGGTATCTTACATTTGACCCAGTTCATCTATTTTTCTATAAAATTTAATTTTAAGAGGAAGATGTTTCAGTTGTAAATACGTTACAGACAGATTTTTGCATTAACAACAATGTTAGTGTGAAAAATTTAAATCGCTAATGTCTCATGACTTGTACCAAGCACAGACAAATCGTCTAACGGTAAGAGTCTGAACGCGGGCAAATTACTACGATCAATTTCGGTACGGAACCCAAGGGATTTGCAACTGTACGATGCAATCTTCGACTTGTCATTGTCACAGAGGCGATGGACACCGGAATAGAGTTCGAACTGCGTGCGGTCTGCTTCTGATTGATTGTTATGAATTGTTTATCTCAACATTCATATTGTTGTTTCTACAAGAATATTGTATTTCTACGCTATATTTCTTTCTTTTCTCACTTTTATTCGAATAAGTATCGCTTAGTGCTGCCATATTATAAGATCAGCGTTTAATAGAACTTATACATTCAATTGAATCTTACATTCCATTTAATCAATTTATATAAAGTGAATCTCAACAAGTTAAAACAGATTGTATCAAACAAAAACAAACAATACTTAAAAAAAAAATTAACAACTCAGAAGTCAAACAAATAGATAGCCTATTGTTAATTATATGCCGCTTATTAAAACCAGTGGTTGAAAACAGTTTGTTGCCAACTTAATGTTACAAGTGCGTTTCCTGCCATTATAATTCCAGAGCCTATTTTAAGTAATAGTCTTAAAATTATGTTATAACATAAGCTTATCTCTTTGACGTCTGAAAAGTAGGAGGCAGCGAACAAGCACACGGTTCCCCTGATCTAAAGAGACAACGGTGGCAAGTATACGTCATAGATGTATTTCATTAAGATGTGTCGCTGTACTGTGGCCAGCATGTAAAGCCGATATAACTACTCTCTGGACCTGAACAATTGACATATTTATAGTAGTGTCAGGAATAGGTGAGACGATGAATCTTTAACTAGGCAAGTTTCTGCAAAACACACCACCATAATTGATCTTGATGGTTGATCCTAGTAACTTATGCTCAACCCTTACGAGCTGCGAAGCACGGAAGCAAGTGATCTATTATTACACAGGGGACCGAAAAAACACGAAAAGATATCTTTATTTGTCTGTAAATGTTTCAGTTTCTTGTCATTTGGTATTTCAACAAGGATAGTGCTAGACTCTAAAAAATGTAGCGTTTCAGTTAACAATGCTGCTTACTTATGTCAGACTACCCTATCTCTGTTAAAAATATTTTTTATACTTGTAAGTAATTCAATCATGAGCTTTGAAACATGTGATGTAGGTATCTAAGTGGCGAACCTACACATTTTACTGACGATCTTTCACAGGGACACCTCACTAATGAATGCAGGGTCGGCTTGGTAATTCGGGTTTGGGTTCAGACATATGTTTGTTTTTGTTCTCACTCAAAGTCTTACGTTATATTTGAGAAATCAATGTAACTGAATCAATTCATGTTCTAGTATTTTATCACTGTTTGAGAAGTTAGCGTATCCCCTAAGACCATTGATCACTCACAAAGAAATTTTTGTGATGAACTTAAAATTTTGATATTTATTTAATACTAGCTGTCCCGGCGAACTTCGTTCCACCCGTTCAGTTTGTATGGGAAAAGCAAAATGTTGTTTTTCTTAATTCTCGCAAGATTTTTTCCTTTTTCTTATCTTTTAAACCTTCCCTGTACTTGAACAAATAACTCAAAACCAAAATTAGCGAAATCGGTTCAGCCATTCTCGAGTTTTAGCGAGAATAACGAACAGCAATTGATTTTTATATATATAGAAGATTAGCTGTCCCAGTGAACTTCATTCCACCCGTTCTGCTTATATGGAACGAATTGAAATGTTGTAATTCCTAGTTTCCTCTTAGTTTTCCATTTTTTTTACCTTTTAAAAAAAGTTCCCTTTCCCTGGGCTTAAAAAATAATTTTAAACCAAAATTAGCTCAATCGGTTTGGCGGTTCTCGAGTTTTGCAAGACTAACGGATGGCAATTAATGTATATATAAGAAGAAAAAGAAGACTGAAAAGGGTTGGTGCTACAACATTGTCTTGTTTATGGATAAGGTTGATGATAAACTTAACTTTACTTTCAAGATTCATATTGGCAACGCATCATTAACAGATTTAGTATCTACTGATTTTTGGACTTCTTATCTTTAAGAAATCCGATAGCTCGTTAACATTCCTATCCTGTTGTAAAATAACTTAAACATAATGAACGTAACAATCTTCGTCATTTAATCAAAAAAACAAAAATGATTAAAAAGTACGATTTCTGTGAAGCAATTATTTTTAATTGATTTGTTACAGGTATTTTCTCATACTTTTTATTGTTATTTCACTCTAATTGATACTCAGGTATCAATAAATAACAAGGGTCAATGGTTGTGAGTGACCCTGTCCTAAGCTATGTAATGTCATAGAATTATGTAATATCTTCTTGTCTGATTCATAGTTTTTAAAGTTTCATTTTGCGTATTTAATACTTTGTGTATTTTATCATCTAAAATAATCAGAGTTCAAAATTCCGTCAGCACTATATTGATATGAAACATAATTAATTCTAAATTGTTTGATGATAATTTTAAACATATCTATATGTGCGTTATGTTGGCAACATTGTGAATGATCGTAGTCAGCTCTAATCATTTGGCAATAGGTTATCTCTGTAAATTTTACTATTTTACTATGTGAGTGGTCATCAAATAAACACACACACAGCCGTAGCCTATAGACGCCATATTATAGATTTTTTTTATGATATTGGAAGGCAGTTCGTAATAAGCGAGCAGATGTTTAACGTCACTAACATCATGACATCAGACTAGGTGTGAAGTTCCGCAGCGACTCGCCCGAATCGGTAACACCGCCTTACCTATTCGTGCCGCCATAACGCCAGTGTTTGCCATTGATGTGTTTCAGTTGGGAGGATAAGGTAGCCGGTAAACTTACCTAACATCCCGGCCTCAGGTTAGCAATGTACCATTACCATCTTTGGTGTCTGGCGACGTGAATTTCTTACCATAAGGAAATGCGTCTGCTTGCTTGCCTTCAAATACCATACAAATAAAAAACACTTTTACCATAAATATTAAATCTTGTGTATTGATCTGAACCTTAGGTAAAGCAAACTTAGTACACACACAGATAAAACTAACCAAACCAAAGTATTTCACACACGTACATTGTATTAGGCGAGCACAGCTTGCAGTCAGCAGCCGTGCCTCTGCCGTATATAATTCCTGATATAATACCACAATTGCAGACGGATCACCCATCGTCCTCCATAAATATCTTCAATGCGAATGCATCCCGATGCAACAATAAGTCGTGCGCCACACGTACTTGGTGAGATCGCGAGACGAATAAAAATTTCAGACGTATCCTAATAAATTTCTAAATCGACATAAAGTCGTTTCGTATTCAGGCTGGCGTTGGGGATTTCGTACACAATAAGATCATGTTACAAAAGACGTAGCTTTGCATATCTACGGAGATCGGTACTCGACGACGGTGTTTGTTGTGGACGTTTTTCGCGTGGCTCTGCTGTTTTTTCCTTCTGTTTTATTGGGATCGATTACAGTGAGAGCGATTTTGAAAACGGTTTTCTTAGGGATAAGATTTAGAGCTCAAATCCGTTCACATAATAAAATGTTTAAAGCGCCCGTCATGAGAAGCTAGAAATTATGTAAACAAACATCTTTTACCAAGTATTTTCTTTTACTTCGAGACAACAATAAACTGACCATATTCAATCGAAATAAAAATATAGACGGGTTATATGAAAGTAACAACCTATTTAATTTAGTCGGATCATATCTAACAACTGACGTTTGAGTGTCTTGGTACGGGGACGCGCTGGTCGCCGGGAATGCAAACCATCGGTTCGTCTTTTGGAAATAAACGCGTCATTCGAGTTTTGAATTTTTCATTGCTTTGTTAAAATCGCGGATTTGGTTGTTATTGTTAATTTTTTTTATCTTTTCGTTATCACTTTGTTATTCTTGTTAGTTTTGTTAATTGTTGCCTTATTTTTTTTTATCCATTATTTGTTATTGTGTATTAACGTATAAAGAAGCCAGTACCCAGTACATCTAAGGAAATCACTTTGCCACGAAAAAATGTCAAAACATACGTAATTTATTATACATATTTAAATTATTAATTAATTAAATATTTAAAAAAATACTTTTATCTTTGAACCAAATGTTGTAAACTCCCGAACGTTTGTTTACATAATTTCTAGCTTCTCATTACGGGTGCTTTAGATTAAATACTTCTGAAACATAATTTTTTGGAGTTGACATATCCTTTATTATTATCTATAGAACAACTTTTAAAGCAATTCAAACCTAAAAATTTGCTGACAAAAACATTTTTTAATATTTTAATGACATCAATTGAAATCATTTCAGCACGGTAAAACTGCAAAAATTGGCTTCAATTGTTTTACTACGTCATGGAAAACATCAATAATATGCAAGTTGTTGTTAGGTATCTATACTAATATTATAAATACGACAGTATGTCTATCTGCCTGTGAGTCTTTCTATTGTTACGCTTTCACTGCTACACCACATCGATTTCGTTGAAATGTTTACGCAATTTACAAACAGAGTTTCCGAGTTCGAACATATACCACTTTTTCAAAAAAAAAAATCCATTGTGGGAAATGAAATTTTGTATTTAAATCGTAAATATTCTACGCAGATGAAGGCACGACTAACAAGCTAGTTATCCTCTTGTACAATATTTTACGTAGTGTGTGTGTGTGTGTGGTGTGTATGTGCGTGTGCAAGTGTGAGTGCGTGAGTGGGTCTGGGTCCATCTTCCACCCTGCTGACAGTTTGTAAGTGACAAACATTGATTAAAATATAGATCAGTATTATTAAGACTACTAGTGGTAGAGTAGTGTGCAGCAAATTTCCCGGGTAGGGATAGCCGGAAGACAAGCACCATAGGTCTTGCAACCCAATGTGTCAATAGATGTGGTGGTAATGATTTTATCAACAGTTGCTCGGTACCACGCTTCACGTGTTTGGTTTATAAGTATAAAAACATGATCATGGACACAATTTTAACTAGGTTGCATCTGAGCTTGAAGGTTTACTTGCGTCTATCTCTTTCTCTTTTACTCACGACTCAGGTAGTTTACGGTAGACAGGGTTAAATTCAATTATAGTTATTAAATGTTTATAAATAAATAATTAATCTAGTTATAAATATAAATAATTGGCTTAGAAGTTAAAGCATATGTACCTTATTAAATAATATTTTTTATAAATGTTAAAATATTTGCACACCAAAATATGGTAGAATATGTTGATACACTTAAATATTTTTGTAACATCTAATTTACACACATATTTCCGCAAATAAATCATTTTCTTTCTTTCTTTCTTCTTTCTTTCACAGGAACCGTTTAAAATGTCAGAGTATTTGTTTTTTGCAACGACATAAATTTAAGAATACCTATTTATCGGTTCAAGATTGACGGCATAATTTAAAAATATATAAAGATATAAATATCTCAATATGTCCGCAAAAACATGTTACCTGCTTTATTTGGTCGGTATCAGGGTTTGACGATACGATCACCGGATATCAGTTATTGTTATTCTTTAAGTTCAGCCATAACTATGTTACGAAAAGCTATACAGCAGTTTACCCGTAATGGTTCTACCCTATTCCTTGTCATCCTACAGCCATAGCGCCAGTGCTCGTCAATATCGTGATTCGTACTGACGGGGTGGGTAACCAATGAACTTGCATAATTACAACAATTATCTAAGGTATCAATCATCGGATGACGATCACCTATAGTGTCAAAAGGCGATGGTTTTCTTGTATAACAAAAGAAATAGTATGGAATCAAATCTTACCCGCTGTAAGTAAGACCATACAACTTAAATTCACCTAGTAAACGCCCTCAGCACGACACTGTACGCCAAAGTTGTTCCATAAAAGCTCTTTCGCCTCTCTACCTTTCCTTTGGCATTTTGAAGTCACCATATTTTTTCGTTTTGCAATTTTACGTGTCACGTTACTACTTTAAGTTTAGTGATTTTCATAATTTTCCAGAAAATAAAACTGGATATTTTCTAAAGTGATATTTCCTGCAATAAAACTCTATTGGAGCAGACATGATTTTGTGTATTTGTATTGAATGATTTTTGTTGGTCTGTTTTACTGACTGCATTTTGTGAAAGGATACCACTATTTGATAAGTCAATATATTGAAGAATCCGCACCTACCAATCCCTTATTAGTAATTTTTTGCAGACTGATACGTATTTTTTTAAATTTTAATAATTTATTAAATGTTATTTCAAAAATCATTTTCTTAATTTCCTTTTTTTGTTTCAGGTAAGTTTTATCAAAATTTTAATCAAAATTGTGTAAGTAGGATTTATTAGCGAGTGCACTGTGAATACATAAGTGGCAGGAAAGAACAACATAGAAAAAATGCTTAAATCTACCAAATTATGTTATACTTATAATAACCATTACATTTTGAAATTAAAATGATAGGATGAAAATAATTAAAAAATAGTTGATTTTGAATGTTTAAATTGGATTAGATTAAGAAATTGGTGTATTAATTTAAACAAAAAAGTTAGCTTCTTCTTAAGTAAGTAAGTAAGTAAGTAACTTCATTACCCTATCCCCGAAGTGGTAGGCAGAGGCACAAACTAGACACCCACAACTAGTCGAAGATACATATGGCAAACCTAATGCCAACCGGGCACATATCCAATCCGAGCAACGTTTATTTTATAAGAAAACTGAAAAACCTCAATTTTCCTTTTATTGCCCGATCCCGGAATTGAACCCACAACCTCACGTGGACCGCTAGACCACAGAGGCAGAGTTTTTCTTAATCTAACAAAATATAAAAAAATCTTAATATGTATATTTTTATATCAAATTTATTAGATTGTTTGACTATAGCAAACTGTATTTTTTCTGGAACCTCATTTTTAACACATATTACTTATGCGTTTTAGAAAAGAAATAACTTTCATTGGCATATAGGTCCTTACCTTTTCAATTCACGGCAGCAAGAAAAGGACCAAATTTATGGCCACTGCAAACTACCTTAAGCCCTTGTATAGTTAAGCCATAAATTCCAAAACATCGTAAAACTGGAGTCGTTACGTTCATTGTTATTATTTGAAAACAAAAGTAGAATGTATATTATATCAGCAACTCACCCCTCTGGTAAATTATGATTAAAAATACGAAACAAATTAACGAAGTGAAATAGTTTATCATAGTGTTTTGTAATGTTTACCTCTGTTATGAATCATTAAGTCAAATTAGTATGTAATGTTTTTAAGTCAATTATCTAGATGGAATCCGCGGCTACACCTGCATACCAAATTCCCCCGCGAAAACGCGATCATATATTATGGGGATAAAAAATGCTTATGTCAAACTTTAGCCTTGATACTATCACTATACATAAAAATAATAACAAAAAATTGGTCAGTTTTGACGTGAAAAAGAAAAAATCAAACGCAAATTTATAATGATATTGTAGATATTGAGTACATTAGCCGGTCGGTTTCAGTGCTAACTGATTATTCAAATCTGCATTATTTTTAAATAAAAGTATTAAAATACATTTATAATGTACAAGCAGCCCGTCCCAGCTTATCACGAGTGAACAAACTTCTATATTGTTCTATATGTAAATTTTTCTCCTACTCTATCTGTTGGAAAAAACCGCATCAAAATCCGTTGAGTAGTTTTAAAGACCAAAGCGTACATAGGGGCAGACCGAGGGAAACGACTTTGTTTTATTCTATGAAGTGACAATCTGGCATATAAAATAATGAAAATCGTGATATTAATCTAAAAAATAATAGAAATTGTGACAAAAAATTATATTTTAAATATTAAAAAAAAAAATTTAACATTTATTGCAATGTGGTAAAATATGTAACTAAGCTATCATTGTTTTCAAACCTTGCAAAAATCGGGAGAAAAAACGTCTAAACAAACTCCAAGATACCTAATATATTTTATTTGATACTAACAATTAACTTTGCGTTCGTATAAATTAATAAATTTTGTTCTCCCGCAAAAACAAGTAAAGATGTAATATACATATATATGTATATTATGTAATACATATGTAATATAATGTAGTAAGATTTTTTTTTTCTTTTTTTTTTCTTCTTTCTTTAAAAAATTTATAGACAAGTAAAGATATCGATATAAAAGCTTCCTTTAAAAGTTTTTTTTTTTTT
>NJDD01000574.1:6414-18732 GCA_002245505.1 Calephelis nemesis
CGCCCGCACGATTAATCTCCGTCATTTTCGAACCGATATTAAAAAAATCTTTTTTTAATTAAAAGACCATACTTTCGAAGAGGTCCCATCCATCATGTCTGTCTCTAATCATGCAAAACCAGGAAATCGAGGAAAAAACTTAATGTTTGTGATTCTCTTGATCAATGGTTCACTTTTTGAAATGGAAGTCGTTATATAATCCGGTAAATTTAGACCTGAAAACAGTAATGAAAGAACAAAAATTCCGACAGAGCTGAATTTTGGTAAATACCTTCATTTTACTATAAAAAGTTAAAATTTAAAAGTCCCCATTTGTCCTATAAGTGCGTCAGTAGTTATTCGGGGTCAAAAATCAAAATTGTAGGTTTCTTGAGTTTTTCTCAAAATCCGTAGATTTTTATGAAAACGTACCTCAGACCGAATTTGTAGATCTCAAAATTCTCTCCAAAAATTGTACTTATAATTTTTTCTATAAGTATTACCGTTCCCCAGATATCACGATTCTAAGAGTCACGTTATATATAATGTGCACACGTTTCCACACCACCTGTGAAGTAGTGTACTCAACGCGTTTTTTTTAACGTGGTTTCCCCAGTAGGCCTATTCCACCTCGGCAATTGGTAAACGCAGGTTAACACTGTAACCCTACTTTTCTACAACCAAATTTGGCACTACAAACTTTCTTGCAATTGCAAAACAATGTATTAAGGAGTTTTTCAGGTGCAGGGGGAAGCAAAGTTGTAATTGGTTCCAGAGTATTATTTACTAATTTCCAACCCCAGCCTTCAGGGTTAAGTTGATTACCTTGCCATGTCTGTCCTTGATAATATACCCGATACAAGTGCTGAATAGCAGATGCCAATGTTGGAGGAAGACAAGATAGTTGCACTTGCTTCTTGTTTCGGGTATTTTTGACAAATGTTAATATTACAATAAATATATATTAATAAGTAAATAATATAACAATTTGAAAACCAGTTAAGGAGTGCTCTTTAGCATCTTTCTTAACTCGCGAATCACTCGCATTCTAATTTAAGCATGTCTTGCAAATATAGGTGCGCAGACTTAGCGTAAGGTAAATGCCCTGATGCATGGACGTAAGGACGCATTTCTTCAATGCTGTTCAAATGTGCTTGCCAATCTCCCATACGTTCAGCTCTTATAAATTCTTTAGCAATAGCGACCATCCGAAAATATTGTACCCATAATTCGGCGGTTGGTCCTCGTTTCTGATATTCTGTTAGTTTTTTAATGGACAGATCAAGTAAATGGACAGATATTTCCTCATCCTCTTCAATGCCATAGTATAAAAAAGTTTTGTCTAAAATGTTTTCAACTGTAATAATAAGATTTGCATCAATAGCTAGTTCTTTTAATATTCTTAATGTCAAAGTGAGCTGAAGTAATGTGTGAGCTCGAACTGCCCTCGCATAAGCATGGCCATTGAGCATTTTCTCTAATGATTGTGGAGCATAAGCCCTAGAAAGAGCTTAATTTAAACCTATAGCTGTTCAAGGCCATACGGGTAGAAGAGATTTTCTAAGGGACACTCCTTCAAACATATATTTTCTGAATAGAATGTATAGCACATACATAAAAAAGACACAAACAGGAATTTTTACTTGCTTAAGTACCTGAATGTGTGTATACGTGGCTGATGTGTGCATATTATATATAACGTGACTCTTAGAATCGTGATATCTCAGGAAAGGTAATACTTATAGAAAAAAATGTAAGGACCATTTTTGTAGAAAATTTTGAAATGTATAAATTTAGTCTGAGGTACTTTTTCAAAAAAAACTTACGGTTTTTAAGAAAAACTCAAAAAAACCTAAAGTTTTGACCTTTGACCCCGAATAACTTCTGAAGCACTTATAGGAGAGATGGGGACTTTTAAATTTTTAATTTTTATAGTAAAACAAAGGTCTTTACCAAAATTCAGCTCTGTCGGAATTTTTGTTTTTTCAATATCGTATAATGACCGGGCTAATAGTACTTAAGTGTTAGTGTTAACAGACCAAACGAGAACTGCTATTTACCAAGTGCTGCTTATATCTAAACTTAATGCGTGCCTATTAAATACTTTGACATCCACTCACAGGCTAGGAAACAAACCCTTTCTTAAAGTAAAGGTATATCACAGTACTAGCGGCGGCGGCATTATGATGTATACATATATAAACCTTCCTCTTCAATCACTTAATCTATTCAAAAAAACCGCATCAAAATCCGTTGCGTAGTTTTAAAGATTTAAGCATACAAAATGACATAGGGACAGAGAAAACGACTTTGTTTTATACTATGTAGTGATGTAAAATGAAATGTCTTTATCCTAATTCATTTATCCGCATCCCGTAATATATTCGACATGGAAGCAATCTAACTTTTCATAAAACTTTCTGAGGACATAATTCCTCAAAACTAGTTCATAAGTCGATTCAGATTTCAAAGTAAAATGCATAGAGCAGCTTTTCAAAAAGTGTTGAGTCTCGGCCTTTGCTGCAACGACGACAAAACTTTATTAAGTGGCTTCATATATTTTATACTTAGGACATTACAATTAAAAATCTTTCAGTAAGCTACATAGCACTATATTAGTCATTGTTGTGAAGGTAGATTCTTTAAATGTCAGCAGGAAGAGACTTTAAATGTCAGCCTCTAAATGGCAGACACTTTGGAGTTTAGAGATAGGCGGCATTTTTAAGGTGTGGTATTCTGTGTGTAAAGTGTGAGTTTTGGAAATGTTTAACTTTACCAAAGCGCTTACGTTTAATTACCTAAATGTATGACGTTATTGTCAGCGCCTCTAGCGGATATTCAAAGCAACTAAATTATTCCATACATTTGGACCGTCCAAACGTAAACGCGGTAGTAAAGTAAATTCGTGCTAAACTTACACTCAGCACATTGTTTTATTGTTTTTCTTGCAATTTTTACTATACGTGACCAGTCTTGGACCTTACTGTGACGTCATCTTATACAATATTAGTCCTTCATCTAATGGCCCTTTCATGTATCTTTACCCAGATGTACAAGCTACATGTTAACTATAAGAAAAACTGAAAAATATGCCATATTCAATTTACTAATCATAATTAAAAGGACAAACCACAGAATAGCAAGAGAACTACATGTTGGACAAACTAACAAACACTTTTGCAATTATAGGTTTTACGTTAGCTGTTACTATATTTCACAATTTTTCACAAGACAAACTACTCGTACTTAATACGTAGATACCATACGTACATAATTGGTCGATAATCCACGCAACAAAACCAAAAGGTTTGCCTGATTGGTTGGATCTTTTTCGCCTTTGTTTGCCTCTTATGAGCTTCCAGGCAGGCAAATGGTATATTTCACATATTGTGGACCCGGACCACAAGATGACGGGGTGTTATAAAACCATATACGTATATTATATACGTATAAAATGAATCCCCATTTCTCTTGGACCAATTCTATTGATATTTTTTTGTTGAATTAGTTATTGTCAGGAGAAATTTATTAAGAAAACCACGGGTTGCACTCAGGGAGTGCCGGCAGAAATGTAAACTTGAATATTAACGTTGTGTATTTTTGATATTATTGTTAGGGAATAATTTTGCACTAATTGCTTTAATTATCAGTATGAAAGTACTATCATTTATCCGGTACAATACAATATTCATTTATTGCGCTATCGTACACAAACATGACAAAACGGGACATTCGCGCAAGCGCCCTGCGCTGTCTTACGAATTTTCGATCAAGTCACATGTCTTGACGCGAGTTAAGTTTTTTTTAGATGGGTAAAAACCCATCTAAAAAAAGTGCGCAACGCCGCTAAAGAAGTTGTCACTTCAAAAAACAATATTCATAGTTAGGGTTGAACAACGCTCGGCACAGCTAGTATTCATAAAATATTAGTTTGGAATCAGATAAGTAGACTTGATCGTTAGGGTTGTCGCCCGTATAACTGTGAAGTCTTATTCTAGTTTGAAATAATTTGAATACGAAATGAAATACGTGTCTGCTGGCAGCTGAATAGGGATCTGAATATAAATAGAATAGAAATAAACCTATATTACTTGACATAACATTTATAACGAAATTTAGATTGCCATTGATGATAATGAATTACGCGAACATTGAATTTTTCCTAAACATTCAGTTGCAAGCCTTAAAGTAATTAGGGTACAGCTGTTGTTTTGTGGATTTTCATATATAATTAAAGAAATATTTTTTGTTTAACAAAACAGGGGTAGCGAACCTTTATGTCTTAACATGCCATTTTTTCTAAACAATAAGGTCACTATGAGATTATTGAGGAAATATTAAAATAATGCTTAAAAATGTTTTGCACGAACAAATTAATGTTATTTATGTTATTGCAGATTAGAAAGTATAAAGATTACTAGCGGCCCGTCCCGGCTTCGCACGGGTATAAAATATACATATAAACCTTCCTCTTCAATCACTTTATCTATTAAAAACCGCATCGAAATCCGTTGCGTAGTTTTAAAGATTTAAGCATACAAAGAGACATAGGGACAGAGGAAGCGACTTAGTTTTATACTATGTAGTGATTAAAGTTGTTAGATTTAACTTTTATAGAATCATTAGCTGTTTGTCCGCGACTTCGTCAGTGTCGAATCGCTTTAACTCTAACGCGTAATAAAGTAAATGTCCCTGGATAAGTTACAGTAACCCCAAAGTAAGAAAATTATATCCTTGTGTTATGGGTTTTAGTCAACGATACTGATACATAGGAATACTTATATAGATACCAAAATAAATTTAATAAACACCCAAACCTTGAAATGCAGACATCTAAATGTTCATTACACAAATGCCGGCCCCCGTCGGGAATCGAACCCGAGCCTCGTTGATTGTTGTTGTACGCCACATGCGTGTACGCTAGCCACTACGCAAACGAAATTTTTACGATTTTCATACAAACTTTCATCCCCTATTGAAGTTGTTAAAAAAAGTTGCCTATCATCAGGAGAATTCGACTGCACTCCACAAAGGTCGAGCAGATACATAATGATGCTTCGGTTACGAAGCGAAACGTACGTTGAGTTTTTAGTAGTGTGTGTATTGCTGGTGCTAATAAAAGAGTTTAGTGGTGTGTATCGTGTGGAGCTGGATATATATATATATATAGTTTTAGCTTCCGGCAAATCCAATTCATTCTTAGCGTACTATTTTGCCTGTTTTGTTATGCCATAATACGTATACATTTATTTGGCGGAAAATTGCAAATTAAATAATTTAATTTAGATTTAGAAATATATCAATCAGACAGCTTGCTGCAAAAGACAATTAACATAAATGACTTGGTTTTAATAGTTTCGAACCTCCTACTCCCGTAAGTCTTGTTGAAATCATCAGAAAATTTAAACATGCACAAATTGGCATGCAGTAAACTCTTTAACTACTTTAATCTGACAAGCTCGAGAATATTTTCAAGCCAAAAAAAAGTTAGACAGACAACTCTACATGCCCGGCTTTATATGGTGATTTGATACATAATGGCGGTGCTCAACAATGGTACAGGGTATCTCCCATATCTAAATCCGACGCACCTGAGTTACTCCAAAAATCCCCTCTAGGGCTCCCCTACTAAATCTAAAGCGCATCAGTTCATCGCTTCGGTCAGGAATTTATTTAAAACTTATTTCGCTCATATTTACCAACAGAGGCACTGTTCAAAGTTTTCTTACAAATTGTTTAAAGAGACACTAGTTTGTTTGAGTTTATTAATTAGCATCGTAAAAACCTCTAGCGCTATGTTAGCTAGGATTTCGATACGTAAATAACTATGATATAAAAAAATCATAAAAGATTTGGATTCGTCTGTCAAACGGTTTCTAAGTGAGACTGGTATCAAAACTCTGAAAATATCTGAAATGGATCGGTCCGCTCCAATTTGCAACAACTTATGCCGTACGTAATATGTCTGCCAATAATAATTATGATATGAAGATATTGCATAGCACTTATATGTGACATGATTTAATTTGCAATAATGATTAGCATGAAATGGTAGATATATAGAAAAGAGCACGAGTCAGATTCTTACTAATATATTATATTCAAGCCCAGTGGCATAGCGTGGACTAATATAATATACTCTTTCCGTTCGTTCTCAAAAGCTACTCAAAAAATTTATCTTAAACTTAAATTGTTACACCATGATCTTACCAAACATGATTTGATTGATTTAACTAAACGTGATTTTCAGGTTTTTATTTAATTTAAAAATAAACAAAATTTAAAATCAGGTAGTGCGAGGCCCCTTTAGGTGCGAGGCCGTAGGCAAAGGCCCACTTCGCCCACGGCTGGCTACGCCACTGTTCAAGCTAACTTACTAACACGGTAGGTAAAGAGTATGGACTGCCAAATGTCACAATCCTAGCGAAAATGCCTTGCTTCCTTCATATCCATTACTCTTTCGATATAAACACGTCGGTTTCGGAGACCTTTGATACAACCCTCGGATAAAATACGCTCAATTTGATCATAGTATGTACATCTAGACCTCTCCAGGTACATACATCCATTCACATTTGCATTGTATTTCTGTTTCTTTACTCTTTTATCTATCTGATTCTTCAAACAGATAATTATCTGGTAGCGTTCTCCATGTTTTATGATGCATTTTTTTTTATTTGGAATGTACTAATCCTAGTAATAATATCACCTCGTTGCATGATAGTAAACTTAATTGAACTAAAATAACTTATCATCTATGTAAACTTGTAGTCTAGTTTTAGTGTTGACTAAATTATGTCCCAGGTTCAGTTACGTGTCGGGCAACTCAAAGAGTGTTTATAAATTGACTAATACAATATACAATATTGTCCGGGGTAGGATATGCAGCCGGTTGGCGATAGGTTTTTGGCTAAGCGTGGGTGGTTCAAGGTTGTGACTCGGCATACTTCTCACGCCGGTGTGAAAATAATCACTAACTAAATTACTTTTTTATAAAAGTAACTTAGTACACGGAGCACTTTGGGATCATTGGAGGGTCGGGATTTGCTATGCGTCTTACAATAAATGAATATTTTGTCGTGTGCCGCAGGTTCACAACCCCTGGAATTGGATATTCTTTTTCTTTACTGTTACTTATTATTAAAGAGTATTATTTTGTGTATTTGGATTTACTATTATATATTTATTTATTCTATTTATTTTTGTCTCTAAAAAAATGTTGCTCGGGATTGGATATGTCCCCGGTTGGCGATAGGCTTCCAGCCTATCACGTTGTGGGACTTAGTGTCTTCGTCTAGTCGTGGGTGCCTTGTTTGTGCCTCTGCCAACCTCTTCGGGGATATAGGCGTGAAGATACTGTTTTCCTATTTATTTTGTGTAAGTCAATATTCATTGGTTTGAAAGAAGATTTTCTTCAGAACTTTAAAAATTGCTATAAAGCTAAAGTATCGTTTCCAGCCCGTGTTTGTACCTACTTAGCAAAAGACTACAATGGCTTCATGACGATTGTGAAATGCAAATAGGCGAGTATCCAACTTACATTGTTTTCTCTGCAATGCGCGAAACATTACCTCTAAGCAATTTAAAACTCTAACACAAGGTTGTAAGATCTCTTTTTGTGTGTAGAAATTTAATAATTTTCTAGAATATTGTTCCATTCAGGTATACATTGCCGTGGAGACTAATGCCTGCGAAGCTTAGCATTAACGATTTGAGAAATCTCAGATAGCGTATACTGATCTTAATAACCCTTACATGCAATATTCTGTCATGTTTCTACCAAGTTCTAAAAAGGAGGAGATTCTTGGTTCGACCGTATGTTTTTACGTCTTACCTTAGATTTATTGTTATAACCCTTGTGTGTTATTGTTATAAACCATATTTCATTTTTTATTTTTATGATATTGGAAGGCAAACAAGCAGCCGGGTTGAAGGTGGTAAAGACACTAAAGGTGGTAATGAAGCTTTGCCAACCTGAGACCGGGATGTTCGGCTTCGAGCAAAAGTAAGTTAACCGGTTACCTCATCCTCCGAATCCTTATCGCCCGGAATGCGATAGGCTAGCCACCTATCACATTGTGGGACTTAGGGTTTTCGGCTAGTCGTGGGTGCTCTGTTTATTACGCCTCTGCCAACCTCGACGGAGATATGAGCGTGAAGACAATTTTAAAAATCATATAATTGCGGAAATTAAGGGCACATTTTATCTGCGCTAAGAGTAAATTTTCAGCACTTTCAGTAAACGTCAAATGATTGAAGTCGCCGATCACATGTTTGAAGTCGTCGAAACAGGGAGTGTTTTCATGTTTACATTCGAATGCAATAATGTAGAGGACATTTTGTGTTTGAGGTCAGTCCAAGAGTAAACAATTTAGATCGTTTATAGTTCGATGAATAGCAAAACAGATGAGCGGCGTTTCATCTGCCACAAGCTATATCCAGAAATTACATTATATTTTTTATCTCCCGTGATCATTATTTTTCCTCGTGTTGGTCCGGGCTCCTTTGCAGAATAGGCCATCTGCCTTTCTGTCAGGCAGCTCGTAAAAGGCGAGCATAGGTTTACCGTTACTAACACCGTGACATCTGACTAGGTGGTAGAGTTTCGCATTGACTCGCCCGGATTCTTACCACCGCCTTACCTATTCCTGCCGCCATAACGTCATGATTTGTTCCAGTTTAGAGGGTAAGGTAGCCGGTAAACTTGCTTTTGCTCGAGGTCTAATACCCCGGCCTCAGGTTGGCAACTCACCATTATCACCTTTGGTGTCTCTAGGCGGCGTGAATTTCTTACCATCACGAAATCCGTCTGCTTGTTTGCCCTACAATATCATAAAAAAAAAGATTTGGTCAAAACTTCGCCTATTTATTTGGGCCGTAATGTCAGAGTTTTTTTCTTTTTCTCCACTACATTTATAAGCCCCAGTACGAGTTTTAACGATAATTTATCTTACTAATTGACCGCCTCGTTAGTCGTTGGTCGAGCGGCTAGCGTACACGCCTAACCGCGATGCCCGGGTTCGATTCCTGACGGGGGCAAGCATTTTAGTGATAAACATTTAGATGTTAGCATTGTCCGGGTCTGGGTGTTTATTAAATTTATTCTGGTATCTTTTAAAGTATTTCGTTGTATTAGTATCGTTGACTAACACGAATAACATAAGCATGTAATTTGCTTTGAGGTTAGATTCAATTTGTGTAACTTTACCAGCGATATTTATTTATTTATTATTATTTCTTACTAGTATTTGTGCTACGACGAAAATAAAAAAATATATTTTTTGGCTTTCTAGAAGCGCTGACAGTTGGATCGTTTAAACGCAAACGCAAAAGTGAAGTGAGTCCTTTCAAAAGTCACAATCATGCTACAGCAATAAATTTTAGCTTGAAAAGTCGTGAAATATTGCGAAAAACCTAAAAAAAAACCTAACTTAGAAGTTTGATTGAAAATAACCATAATCGAATTTTTATTCATGTAGTATGGAATATTTCGGTTTGACATTTTGTATGTTTGTTCATTGCACTTTTATGATCCTTTATTGACATTTGGAATGTATAAGTATCCTATTGAACAAACGATACTTTTGATGTGAAAACTTCTCTAACGGCTTTGCGCATTTTTTGTGGAATGGGTAAAAACTTCTAAACTCACGTCAGGACACGTGACAAAAATTCGTAAGATGGCGCGGGGCGCTTGCTCGAATGTTCGTGTTGTCATGTTTGTGTACGATAGCGCAATAAATTTATAGTGTATTCTACCATATAAATGATAGTACTTTCATACTGATAATAATTAAAGCGATTCGTGCAAAATTATTCCCTAACCATTCCAAAATATCAAAATGCACAACTTTAATATTCAAGTTTTAATTTCTGCCGGCACTCCCGAAGTGCAACCCGTTTTTTATTCCTTTATTCCCATAACCTAAGTGGTAGGCCCGCGGTAGAGTTGATCTTTTTAATTATATCAAATATGGTTAATAAAAAATGTAAAACTGACATTTCTCTGTCTGATAAAAGAATTTATTTTTGACAGTTACCCACACCTTGTGGCTGCCTACTCCTTTCGAATTTGTTTGGTAATACCAACAAAAAGGTATAGTAGTACAAATTTGAACTATGGGTTTCGTCTATATTCGTCAAGCTTCGGAAATCCGAATGTATTTGAAAGATATCAATATGTAGAGTTCTTATTACATAATTAATAATTTCGCTTAAATTTAGATTACGTCAGTCAATTTAAAAATAAAAGTATCAAATGTAAAAAGACTAAAAAGTGAAAAGCCGAAGCACATTTAAATGGTACCCTAGTACTATACGTCTTTGTTAGTTTGAGTAAACAATATGAAACGGTAATAGTTCATTTAATCGTAAAACAGTTGAGTGGCGTTATTGCATTGCTTAGAACTGTATTGATGAATTAAATTGTCTACAACTAGCTTCTCACAATCCGCTCGCGTATTAAGGCCTGAAAAATTGCTCCATAACGTTAAAATTTCTGACTCGCCTGCATATTAAGGCCCAGCACCAGCTGAATTCTTATTACACTTTCTTCACAAAAACCATAAAATAATTTTTAACAAAAAAAAAAAACAGTGAAAGCTAATCTTAATGAAATTTTAACTATATATAAAAGCAATATACATACATATTAAATATTAGGTATTCATCCTTAACCTACACGTAATCCTTACTTATATTAATTACAATAACAATAATCATCTAAACCTATTACTTATGATTTTTTTTACAATATTATAAGTATATGTTATCTATCTGTCTGTTTGGAGCCGCTGCCAAGCATTATAGTAATGCCACAGACTGCTGAAAGTATAGTTACGTTATGTAGTTTTGTTCTCTTTGTGCTTGGCACTTCCTCCTTTTTCGAAGTCTGTTTAAAAATAATATCTATGTTAAAGACCAAGAGTAAATAATATGGAACGGTAATTGCTCATTGAATCTCAAAACGATAATGAGCGGAGATATTACATTGAGAGCTGTATCTACGAATTAATGCTCATTCCCACATCTTTCTCGCGTGTTAAAGCCCAAGAAACTACCGATTTGCCCATGAAATTTCTCGATAGGGTTTGAACTTCTGACTCGTCTGCGTATGAAGGCCCAACACTAACCGAATTTGTAACCCAGTTTCTTCACTGAATTCAAGCGTAAAGCGGTAAAGCGGTAGAGTAAAGCGGTGGTCACTTTACACAAGCTCACTTTAGGAGATTTGGCGGCAGCGAGAAAACTCACGATACACTAATTTCTTTATGATTATTTCATTTGTGCACTTTTACTGAACAAAATTAAACTTATCCCTAATTCAACTAATTTTACTCATAATTTACACTAAATTCAACATTTGTGAAAAAAATACGAATATTTTCATTCACGAGGCGCCAAAACTACCATTTTTTTATTAATTTTATTGTCAGTTGATTTTTGAGTTGATTGTAACCACAGATTGTGACATAAAATGTAAGCTCTCGTAAAATTTTACGTTTGAATGTGATGTCAGTGATGTTGTACCATCAAATAAATAAATTGTCCGCAAAAAAACAAGCTATTTTTTATACAATGTTATAGAGTAAGTAACATCGTCATATTAATATAGGTTGCGAAAATGACGGTGAGTTTTGAGGTAAAAGTCAATTTTGCCAATTTTGTTATCGAGAAAATTTAGCGAAAACGTGTTTTAGGGCAAGGGACAAGGGAAGGGACAGATTTCGGTAGTATAACCTACAGTAGCATATTTTTATCTCACGGAACTAGTTTTTGTACCTTAATAATGTTTTAAGCATTTCTTTTTCTATATTATGTTTTTTATAACACCAAAAAGTTGTATATGGTATAGGTACTACAAATGCGTTTTATTTAATTTCAAATTTATACGAATACGCTTGTCTCTTACCGTTTTATTAATAAAGGTGGACACGTAGGAGTAAAATTAATTAAGATCATATTGTAGTCTGTATCACGTTGTAGTAAAGATACTATACTAGGTTGAACCTTGAAGTACTTTACTCCGTGTTTATTATTAAGATGATGTCAGCTTAGGTAGAGAGTATTGAGTGCCTTATGCCACGATTCTTGCAGACTTGCCTAGCTTCTTCCACATCCAAAACTCTTTTCATAAAAACACGAGCAATTTGGTCGTGGAATGTCATGGTTTCCCCGTCTACTCGCATCCATCTTCATTCGTATTGTTAGTATCTTCACACCCATATCCCCGAAGAGGTAGGCAGAGGTACAACCAGGACAAAGACACTAAGTCCCACAATGTGATAGGTGGGAAGCCTATCGCCAAGGGGGCACATATTCAATCCCGGGCAACATTTT
>NJDD01000574.1:53371-70637 GCA_002245505.1 Calephelis nemesis
TTTATGACGAATGGGATCCTTCGTTTTATAAAACGATCGATCGGTCGTCAAGTATCGCCCACCAAATGGGAACGACCAATCATAATGTTTGAGTGCGGAAAGATACATTGTCGATTTCGCAGGATTATGAAATTTTATACTTACTTACATACATACATACATATCTTCAGTCTCTGCCTACCCCGTAAGGGACTTGGCGTGAAGATATGTATGAAATTTTATATCAGAGGCATAAACCTTACTGTCGCTAAAGTGGTTCGAGAAGCATAGACTTCTTTTACTTAAGCGTTTTCCGTGAGAAGGGGTATGATGTAAAGTAAGATGCAATGAAACCTTTTTTTCATGATATTGGAAGGCAAACAAGCAGACGGATTTCCTGATGGTGAGAAATTCAAGCCGCCTAGAGACATCTATGGCGGAAATTTTTTATTTTTTTTTTGTTTAATATTATGCAGTACATGTTTCCAAGTCAAGTTTTCCAAGTATTATCGCTTAGAAATGACATAGCAACTGTCAGTTTATACGATCCAAGTAACTTTCATTCAACAATTCTTTGACATTCCAAGTTGAAACACGGAATATGATAAAAGTTTAATGTGAAACACTTGGAGCTGGATTTTAGACTTTTTAACAAAACCGAAAAACTTAAATGTGTTATAATTATGAGTATTTTAATGAGTATTTTAATGAATGATTTTAATGATTTAGTAAGAGTATTTTAATTTTATGAAATTTGTCAAAAAGGCTAGGGATAAGATAGGGAACGAATGGCGATCGGTTTGCTACCTTTTTTGGGGTAAGATTAGCTGAAGGTACTACTTCAGCTAATCTTGGACACCCATGGTTGTCTTTATCTATCTATTCGGCGATACGGGCAGGATTTACTTAAAAAAGGAATAAAGAAAGAAACGGGCTTCAGCTAGTAATACCTACCTACCACCGAATCGGAAAGCAGCCATTGATTGAAAAGACCAGGACAATTTGACCGCAATGAAATTGCAAAAAGCCGAGTTCGATTACCTCGTTTAAAGAAACAATTAAATACGTACTTTTAAAAAAACGCCGAACCAATTGCCATAAAATTTGGGAGTTTGTTTTTATGTGATAAGGCACCGAACAGGCACACAACTTCCCTAATATTAGGTTAGGACCACTGTAGCCTATAGACACCGTAGATGTTATAGGTGCGACGCTGTCCACTGGCCGGGGCTTAAGACTTATTTTGCAAGTCTATCGGCTACACTAAACATCAGACCGAAATATGACATTACCATTATGGCGGCAAGAAATGGTAAACCATAGCAAGTGCTGCACAGGACTATATCACCAGTGATATTGTTAGTAATAGCCCATAACCTATGCTCGCCTCTTACTAGATTTCAGACAGAGAAAATGGTTTATTTTAAACGGGGAATCTGGAATATTACTGAGAGTAACACTGTCAGAGTAAATTAGTTTAACCTTGCACAATAGCTAAAGGTTTTAATTAAATGCCGTAGTCATGACGTAGCGTCACAAGAATATTTGTATAGATCCACGTGAATTAAATATTATTTAAATTTAACTTGCTTTAAAGGCCATAAATTTACCGATACACCATGGCGACGTGACCAGCGACGTCGCCAACTGGTTCTTATTGAGATGTATGACGGCTAACGCATTTGGCAACCGAATGGCGACGTTTTGGCGACGCAGGAACGCTAGACCTAGCCATGGCAACGTCGCTGGCCACGTCACCATAGCGTCCCGGCCAGTTATGGTCCTTACTTTATAGTTTTTTTCAATGTGCATGTAAAATTGAATCAAATGTAATAAAATCACAAAACTATTATAAATAATCAAACAGTTAAAAAAAATTAATAACCTTCATCAAAATTTATCTGTTATGTAACTAACCATCTAGAAAACGTTACTTCGCTTCTTTTCCTTCGTGGTTGATAAAATTAACATAAAACAAGCACACAATATGCTTACTTTTGGGTTAGATTCAATTTGTGTGACTTGTCTAGAGGTATTTATTATTTATTTATTATTATTAAAATATTTATATACATATATGATAAGCATATTTGTATTTAATTCCTGTTCTATTCAATTCATGTTCATAACTCAAAACTAAAATTCCATTTGTAATTACGGAGTAATCGCGTAACAAACATACAAAAACTGTTTTTACAAAGTTTAAAAAAAAGTATCTTCACGCCACATTACTTTTATTAGGAAATTGAAATTTTACATTTTCTAATTATTTTGTTGCCCGACCCGAAAATCGACCCGAGATCTCAAGAGGTCAAGTTCAACGCCGGACCGCTAGACCGCAGAGACGACAGTAAAAATTGAAAGAATAACCATGGAATAAATAAAGATGATAAAAGTAAATAAAGATAATAAAAATAAAAAAAGATAAATAATTACTATAGACAACATATACGGGTGCGTCACTGTCCTTCAGTCAGGATGTTAGATCTATTGTGCAAGTCTACCGGCCACCTACCCTCTGTGCTAAAACATGTCAGAGTCTTTATGGTGGCAGTTATAGATAAGATGGTCGATCCCTATCTGGGCCTGTTGCTGCACAGCACTCTGCTACAAGTGGTCTGGATGGAATTGACCTATATTTTGCAAAGTACACACAACACTTTACAGACAAACTGAGAACTTCCTTTTCCTCCCAGTCGGTCGATAAAATAAAACAAATTCATTACATTATATTGTATAGGGTTGTTGTAGATCGGAGTGTATTCACGAGAATAAAAGGTTTAATCGACTGCGAAGGGCTTAGTTACAATCGAATGACCCTAACCAAATTCAATCATTCAACACAAGGATCTGAAACTCGTTCAATTTAAGAACGAAAGCGACAGGAAAGTAATCATTATGCATGAAAAAGAACATTTTATTACTTATTTATTTGTTTTTTAGATATTATTGTTTAATAATTTTTGTAGGCTCAAGTTAATATTTTTTATTTTTTCAAGTGTGCTGAGTTAGTCCACTAATAAATATTTAATAAAAATCCTTAAAAAAATGATAAAGTATTATATTAGAATGAACTAATGTCGCCCTTGGCTTTGCTCGAGTGGCAGTTAATATATTTATTATTTACTGATTATGGCTCATCAATCAGAAATTGTATACACACTTTCAACCCCTTTTTCACCCCCTTAGGGGCAGAATTTCCGGAATTGCGTGAATATGTATATAATTATTTTTAATAAGTAGCCCAAAAATAAAGTTTCATGTTTCTAAGATAGCAAGGCCATATATGGCCAAGGCCAAGTATACTCATGATAGCCTACTTACTACTAAACTATGTTATATTTGAATGCGTATATTTGTAATACAACAGTATGTAACATAAGTTAGTGTTATGGGTTTATTGTCGTGCGAAAACAAATTCTAAGTTTCCAGACAATTCCATTACTGAAATGTAATCTTATTTAAAAAAGTCGATAAATAAATTAAAAAAAACTTAAAAGAATAACGACTTTCTATACAAACTTTCATCCCTTATTTCACCCCCTAAGGGATAGAATTTCCAGAAACGCTACAATACGTATCTACTCATTATTAATAATAGCTCAAAATAAAGCTTAATATCTGTAATTAAAGAAATGACGGTCTTCCATACAAACTTTTTACCCCTATTTCACCCCGTAGGGGTGGAATTTAGAACTCCGTCCTTAGTGGGTGTCTACTAAATAAAATGAAATGGTGTTGTAAAAGAAAATAACATTTAATTCTGCCCACCACTACTTAAAATAGACGTGATAGTATTTTATTGTGCCTTCATCTATTATTGCGTTCAGAAAAAGCGTTGGAGGAACGCGGGAGGTTTTCACAAATGTATCCTTTGCGACTACAAAGAAAAACATTAATGTATTACAAGTACCTATATAAAAGGCTTTTTTCGTATGGTTTTTGTTTAATAAATATTACTTTTGTAGGTAGGTCTATCAAATAACTTTTAGGTACGTAGGTTTTTATAAGCGACCAATTATTATTTACGCACTAGTTTGGTGCCTTTTTTTATAATAGTAGAAGGCAAACAAGACGGATTTCCTGGCGGAAAGAAATTCTCGCCGCCTAGAGACACCAAAGGTGGCAACGGTGCGTTGCCAACCTGATGCCGGGATGTTAGGCTTCGAGAAAAAGTAAGTTTACCGGCTACTTTACTCTCCAAACCGGAACACGTCATGACGTTATGGTGGCAGGAATAGGTAACGAGGTGATATCAAATAACTTTTAGGTAGGTTTTTATAAGCGACCAATATGCAACATTGCACTAATTTGGAACCGTGGTTGTGCTCCTGCATGATTTTATGGCTTTGGAAGGAAAGAAAGAAAACAGATATATATATATATACATATATATATATACATCTTCTTCTTAAATATAAAATTCTCGTGTCAGAATGTTCGTTCCCGTACTCCTCCGAAACGGCTTGACCGATTCACATGAAATTAGCATAGTGAGTAGATATCAGAATCTGATAACATCTTTTTTTCATGCCCCTTAGTGATAAGGGTTGTCCATCCTTAACATTTTTTCTAAAAATAATTTATATGGCAAAACAACGTTTGCCGGGTCAGCTAGTTGTACCGTAAAACATGGCAACTTTGCCTTCGGCATTTGACTTTGCCCAGTTGTGTATTTCTTAAAAAACCCTATACATACCAAATTTAGTCCTAGTTAGTAAGCACATTTTGTGTATAGTAAAAAATTCATTATATTTCTGGCAACACTATGGGACGTACTGTTACAGATGTTACTTTATTTATCTGTCAGACGATGATGAAATTAGGGGTTTTTTTGCGGGCAAAAACTGTTAAAAAAATCTTTTTCGAGAAGTGTTACTTGGAGTTATTGCAGGTAAGTAATTTTTATACATTTGTTATTACATTACAAATGAATGATATAGACTAGTTTTCTTCGCTAAATGCGTCATTAAATCATAAAATATAGCGGTGGGCAAAGTCAGGAGGATATTTTTCAAACATCGTTGACAACATTGGCCAATGTTTCTTTTTCATTAGGGTTGTTACCCTAGGTAGGTACACATTTTAACCGAGTATAAAAAGGAGGGTTCGGATTTGATTAACATTTAATAAATCCTCCTCGTTTTTTTATAATTCCGACTGAGTTTTTGAAGTTTTCGTTAATGTTGATAAAATATGTATCTTCTCTCATGTAGTAAAGGTCAAATTGTGAACTTGTTGGTTTCTAAACTGTTTAAATGAATACGAGAAGAACTGCACAAAATTAGGTATTAAAACACTTTATATGATACTATTAAAACTTGTTGTCATAAACTGGTATCATTGATTTGTATTTAAAATTATTTTTTTTTCAAAACAGATAACAATTAGTCCAGAATCATAAAGAAAACAGATGTGGAGGAAATCTTGGGTTAAGAAAATACAAAGATTATTTCATAGAAATGTATTGAAATATACACAACAACAATGTCTTTCAGTGTATAGTGTTGTTGTGATTCATATGAATTGTCTGTCTGTCCGTAAGTAGATAAGTCAACAAAGTCTTTATTAATTGTTTTTACTAATACTTAGTAGTACTTATGATTATTTGACCGGTACCTATATACACGACAGTTTATTTGTCCGTCTTTGTAGATATACCTATGTCCAAATTAATTTATGCCAAATGTTGATTCTAATATTGCATAGCAATTATATAAAAGATAAATAAGTACCTAATAATTACAAAAGCGTTAAAAAATTATGTTGCGTACTTTGTATTGCGATAAGTCATTCCAATTTTAACTATTCAATATAATTCATATTAATATTATTTATATAATATTAATTTCAGTAAAATTCATTACAAATTTTAAAACTACATTTAATTGTTTTTCAATATGTAGGATTCTACTAAAATGATTTAATAGTTAAATATTGTCAACGGTGACAACCCTTGAACAATTGAAATTTTGTACGAAAAATTTACTAGAGGGCTTATTGACTTTGCCCACTCATTATTAGGGGAAAGGAATGAGAATATTTGGCGTATATTTTTAACATATTATTGCATTGCTCAGTATTTAAATTCAGCCTTTTTAAAATGGCGATAAAGTTAATAGTAACGGAGTTCTGTAATGTGGGCAAAGTCGTCAAATGTATGAATTTTTTTGCCCATCACCTATAATTGTTATTTTCTCTACATTGTAACAAGGAGCGGGAGACAACATCATGACCTGCAAGTAACAACCGGGTTTTAATGGTTTTAATAAAAAACAACCGGAATTAAATGGTTCTTACAAAACAAACATACAGATAAATTAATAACCGGTTACAATTCAAAATTTTTTGGTTAATAAATGGCTTTGCTCCTTATTTTGTGACCTGCAAATGTCTTAATATTTTTAAACTAAACGCAAAGAGATAGAGACAATGTGTCTGGTCATTGACAATTTTTCATGTAAAATATTTGATTAAAAATAAATAATTGAATCCTCGGAAAACCTGCTTAACCAAAGTTGGACACATAAGTAATTATTATTTAAAAAGACAGAGGTTAACTTTAAACCTAAAATATGTAAACATAAGAGAGAAGTTCTGTTTTTTTAGTTATTATGGAGCTGTTGGTTTATATTTCAGGGCTAGGAATTTAAAATATATAGCATATTTGGCCGAAATTTGATTAAACAAATACTGTAGGTATATTTAAAATGAAAAGGTTGTTTAGAGCAAATCTTGCTAGTTCTATACAAAACACATATATATCGACATCAGTGTTGTTTCAGCTGTGTCGCCAAGATCGGTATCCTACCTTTAAAGCAGACTTATAAAGAAAACGTCAGTAACGCTGCGTTACGTACTTTACTAAAATGAAGATCAATGTTCAGAAATTTGTTCATTAACTTGCAATTATTTGATTTGAATTTGAATAAAATATTAAAGACCTAGATTAAATATTTATAAAAAATAGCGGTACTTATAACAAAAATTTCATAGTTAGGTGTTTAAAAATGTCTTATTCGTGTTACACCATTTGTCTGTGATATTTCTACCTATTAAACTTGTATGAAAAGCTTTTTCAATTTTTTAGTAGGGTTGTGCGATGGGTGGAGTCAGACTGGAAAAAAAGCGATAAGTATATAATATTCTTCATCTATCCTTAGAAGAAATATTGACCTGAATGATATTTGAGATCAGTATTACTCAATCAATATTACTTACACTGATACTTATAAATTGTCTTTTGCGCTCGAAATTTGTTATTGCCATATAACTATGTCACGATTATTACCCTATTCGGCAGTATCAAATCATGCATCTGTACAGAAGCTTGATTTGAAAGTCTACCTTTAAATTATGAAAAATTCGCAGTAGGTTTTTGTTTACTTTGAGCTTTAATAAATCGCTAGCTTTGACCACAGCGGCAGATTTATGGTTCAAAAAATATTTCCTAGCTGAAACAGTGACGTGGCCTGATCGTTTTGGACGCGACGTTTCTGTGGTGTCTTTTTTATTTTGAAGGCCTGCCTCTCGCAACGATTGCTAGAAACGTATTTACATTACTGTTTGTGTATTCGACCTTTGGGTTTTATCGTTATCGGCTAATACGTAGGTGAAAGAAATTGCGGACGGCGCTTTAGTAAATATGTAATGGAATTTATTAAAAATTTAAAAAGAAAATTATTTTAAAAGTCGTACCTTCCTACAGTAATACTATTTAAGTTATGCGCTTCGATTATATTATCAAGCTTCGGAAATCTAAATGTATTTTAAACATATGTATATATAGTTGTTACTACATAATTAATCATTTAGCTTAAAGTTAGATTAGGTCAGTCAATTTAAAAATAAAAGTATAAAGTGTAAAAAGAGTAAAAAGTGTAAAGTCGAAGCGCATAATTTAAGTAGTAGTATACTGTAAGTACCTATGACTTTAATGTTTATTCTCAAAACGCGCAGATAAATGTACGTCAAAGTAAAACGCATGCTAAACAATCGAGGTTTATTGAATGATTGAATGTAGATACATTGATTGCTCAGTTGACAAAATGCGGACAGTGCTTTAAATTTAATACGTTGTTACTTAATTTTTACCAATGTTCTTAGTCATTTCTAAAAATTTTTTAATTATTTCACATTACGTGTACTGAAGCAGATGTTTAGACAAATCCATTTTTAGCAATACACAATTGAGGCTTACAATCTCGACTTGATCTTGAAGGTTGGCAACAAACCATTATAAACCAACTGGCGTATACGTATACCTTGTGGTAAGAAATGCACTTCGTTTATATAAAGCGAAGTGCATTTCTTACCACAAGGTTAAGTAACCAATGGCATGGGTAAACTCTAAAGTAGATGTCTCTGTCTAAATAAAAAATAGGCTAGATAATTTTTTTTTAATATTTAAATTTTCTCTGCTTGTTTACCTCATTGTTGTAACTTGTTGTAACTAGATTCCAATCCAAAAACAAAAGCTATGTCTGTATGTGCCCTGTTTGAATCTACTATGTTTGAATCTGTAATAAAACAGAACTTTTTATTATGTTGCATCTGACCGAAATATCCAAAAACATTGTTTCGGATAAATTAACAGATGGTATACAGTATTAAACCAACAACCACTAAGTACATAAGAGCTGTTTTTTATGGAAGTAATGTAAAATATTTTAAAAAACTTTGTAAGTTTTATACACTTACGCACTTACGAAGTTCTACATAAGTCTGCCAACGCCATAGTTAACGCCAAATGTTCAATGTTCAGTTTGAATGTTTATGACCTTTCATAAGATCGACACCAGATCGGTGTCCGTGAATTTATCTTATAATAAATTTACATACGAAAAATGAGGGATATTTTGGTCAAATATTACTATGCACTGATTACCCTTTCTAAATCTTGCCGGTAAAAAAATTACGATGCGTAAAAATGAATCGATGAAATTTCTGTACGCGCATAGCTTTCGATCGGGTGGATCGACTTGGCAAATTTTTAATTTTAAATTATTTGTAAAGGTTTAAAAGATAAAAAATGAAAAAAGTTATGAACAAACTGGGAAAATAATGTTTTAATTTTTACCATACAAACTGAACGTTTGGAACGAAGTTCTTCGGGAAGCTAGTTGAGTATATATAATTCATAAAACAGTCTTGATTAAATTTAAAATGGGATACATTGAAAAACACCTGAAAAAAAAGTCTTTGATACTAAAAAATAATGTACATAACATTCGAATTGGGAACTTCTTAAATTTTTGGAAATTTGTTAAAAAATAGTTGGTTTGTGAATCCAAGCTGTGCTGGTATCACATGTAATGACATTAACGCGAATGCTCCACCAGCAGAGGTTGATTGTAGTTTACGCTAGAAACAGGAAAACCCCTTTGAAAGCGTAACGAGAGGTCACTTTATACGGACGTTCATTACCACTGAGCAGTGACATCTGAATATCTGGAAATTGGATGGAATATTGCTTTTATGGAACCGTTACACATTTCTTTTATTTCATTAAAACGCAAACAGAATCTGTATGAAGCAAAAACTTTGGACATCTTTTTACGAAAATTTCGCTGACGGAGAAGTATAAAATTTAGCACACTTATAGTTTATGCGTAGGAGAAAAGCAGAACGCTAAGGATAAAGTTTATAAAGTGCATTAATTCAAACAAATATATTTTTCTTCTTCTTCTTTCTTTAGGTTTTGGCCTTCACTTTAGTATTTAGCCATTAGTCAAGTAGAAATTTGCATCGAATTTTATATCATTTTCAATTAATTATAATTAGTCATCAGTCATAAGTCGTCAGGAAGTCATGTCAGGCTCTTGGGTAAAGCAGAGGCTCATTACACAAGCTCTGTAATGAGATTTGGCGGCAACGAGGAAATACACGATACGCCAATTTCTTAATAATTATTTCATTTGTGCTCTTTCACTGAACAAAATTGTACAAAATGCCACCAAAATTGACTAATTTCACTCATTATTAACACGAAATTCAATAATTATGAAAAAACTTCAACCATCTTTTTTCTCGATGGCGCCAAAACTCACAAAATATATATTGATGACAACGATAAAAGATCACAGATGGCACACAGTGTGCACACAAAGTTTGGAAACAGAGTAGTTGTTCTTTTTGGCAATGAATATGGCGTTCTTATCAATAAGATATTAAAATTTATTATGGTCGGATTTCGACCAACTGGCGACCACTAGCTAATATTAAAGCGTTGTATTTATTGTATTGTATAAATGATTTGCGTTACGGGCTGATTTCATCGATCATATTGAAAAACCGTGTTTTGTAAAACTAAGTTCAGTGTAAACGAGTTACATTACACCTGGTCGTCCCATTCATAAGCTATACTACAAATTGGCATAATTCTTGTCTTTTAAAAAAAATGATTTATAATACAATATTTAAAAAAAGGCGCGTGGCACTCGGAGGCTGCCGCGGTAAAAAGGGGTCCAAAGTTTTGGCATCACATATTAATATATAGATGTTTACTTATTTGCCAACTAAAAATCTTTGTGACAAACGAGCAAATGAGTCAACAGACCATATTTTGATAGAAAATTACTGTTGCTCATGCACATCTACTACATAAGGTGAGTAACTGTAAAATTGATGTCTCTTAATTAATAACAGAGTAATACGCGTCGTAAAATAACTCATGTCTTATTTAAAGGAAAAACTGATTCAGAAAGTGTCCCATAGTTGGTTGTAAAATCTTAAAAAAATCCATCTAAACTGCACTGTCGAAGAACGCCATGTGTCCGGGTAGAGTTCACGGTATCATTTGCTGCGACGAGGAATATGGTAGTATGGTAGGAATATGGAGTATGGTAATAAAACACTCCCCGTCGTAGAGCCTGTAAAACTCAAGCTTATTTTTTATTTTTTTGCCTATCAATTTTGTAAAAAGAAAAATAAAGTTAATACATGATGTATTAACTTTATTTTTCTTTATCTTTATCTTTATGACAAGGAAATTGAGTATTTTGCCTGGTTAAACATATTACCGTTAATAGACTTCTAATGTCAAAAGCGTGTTCATTTTCAAGCTTGAATAGACTAATTACTTGCATGATAACGTCTATGTTCGCTCCTAGTTTACTTTACCTTTAGCAAGTTTAAGCAAGCAAGCTTACCCTTGATAACGCGAAGAAAATTGAAAGCTATCTTCATGCCAGTAATTCTGCAGAGGTTAGCAGTAGTGCAAATGGGCACCTACAACTCGAACTCAAAATCAATTTACTCACCTGGATCTATACAAAGATTCTTGTGACGCGTCTATATAATTCTAAAAACTACCACCGGATCGGAACGCGGCCACACACTGAGAAGATCCGGCGAAAGAAACTCAGCGGGCTTGTCTTCTTTTCTTATAAATAAAATTTACAAAAGTATATTACATTTCATTAATTTGTAAAGATTGTATGAGGAGTAATTAATTCCAAGCATTTCTGTCTTCTAAATATTCTGAAATCTTATAATAACCTTTATCATATAACTTAGATTTAATTCATTTTTTAAATTTATTTAATGGTAAGTCTTTAATATACTCTTTAATATATATAATTAAAGTAGCCGAATGCACGAAGTCTTATATTGTGAGATTTTCATTAGGAACTTGTCCTGGTAGGGATCTATGGCCTTACATATTTCTGTCGCCATAATGAAAGTGTTTTCGATCTGGAGGGTAAGGGATCCAGTAGATTTACACAATGCGCTTAATACTAACACAAGACTGCGACGTCTCTTCAATATCTATGCCTTACTGTGTGTGTGTGCGCACGCACGCACGCACGCACGCACGCACGCACGCACGCACGCACGCACGCACGCACGCACACACACGCACACACGCACACACCCACACACGCACACACGCACACACGCACACACGCACACACGCACGCACGCACGCACGCACGCACGCACGCACGCACGCACGCACGTACGCACGCACGCACGCACGCACGCACGCACACGTGCGTGCGTGTGCGCGCGTGCGCGCGTGCGTGCGTGCGTGTGTGTGTGTGTGTGTGTTTCTCTCTATCTCGTGTGTGTGTGTTTTTGTGTGTCTGTCAAACAAAAATCACGAAGAACGCAGAGGTCAATTAACGTAATAGGAAAGTGTGATACTAAATTTTTCTCATACTTCATTAAAAATTTTGACTTCAAAAATATAATCCAATCCCCGGCACTCTATTTTAATAGGAAATTTAAAAGAACCGCGTTTTCGTGCGGCGCATCATGGTAGCCCATGTAATAGTACGCCTACAACGGAACCGTGTTGGTCCGGGCTCCTTTGCAGAATAGACTATCTGCCTTCCTTGTCAGGTATCTCGTAAAAGGCGAGCATAGGTTTACCGTCACTAGCACCGTGACATCTGACTAGATGGTAGAGTTTCGCAGCGACTCACCCGGATTGAAACCACCGACTTACCTATTCCTACCACCATAACGTCAGACGGGTCGGAGGGTAAGGTAGCCGGTAAACTTACTTTTGCTCGAGGCCTAACATCCCGACCTCTGGTTGGCAACGCACCATTACCACCTTTGGTGTCTCTAGCCGGCGTGAGTTTCTTACCATCAGGAAATCCGTCTGCTTGTTTGCCTTCCTATACCATAAAAAAATACAGAGACGATGGAATATAATTAACCTAAGAGAATACCGGATGCATGGTTAATGAAAGAATAATACCTCGACTTCTTGGTACAGAGGATAGAATATTCATTATGCAGTATCGTATATTGTTTCAAGCAAGCTTTTATAAGCGTGCTGGAATTTATTAACCGTTTATCCCAATGAGACTTTTAGCACAGCGTAAATATATGTCATCTATATATATTAATTATATAAATCTCCTGTCATGATGTTTGTCTTCGATGGACTCCTAAACTACTAAACCGATTTCAATGAAATTTGCACAGCGTGTGCATTTTGATCCAACTTGAGATATAGGATAGCTTACATCTCAATTTTATGATAAAAAAATTATTATATAAGGTATTTGTAAGGTAAAAGAAATTCATTGAAATAAAAATTCTTGCAGATTTTACAGAAACTTTTGAAGTACAACTACTTCAGCGGCGTTGTGCAGTTTTTTTGGAATGGGTACAAACTTTTAAACTCGCGTCAGGATACGTGACCTGATTGAAAATTCGTAAGACGGATGGAGAGTAAACAACCGGCGCGGCGAAGGAGAGGAAGTATCCCCCTCTTTTTTTACGGCGTGGCGAAAATGTATGCCTGCGCCTGCTGTTTCGTTTAGACAGCGCAGGGCGCTTGCGCGAATGTTTGTGTTGTCATGTTTGTGTACGATAGGATAATAAATGAATATTGTATTCTACCAAATAAATGACAGTAATATCAAACATAAAAAATGCAAAATGTTAATATTTAAGTTTTCACTTGTGTCGGCACTCCTGGAGTGCAACCTGTTATTTTTTTTCAAATATCAATTCAATTTCATCCCTTTGTTATTAGTCTGTCACTGCACACCCGATTTTAAATTATTTTGTCAGTATTCTGGTCTAGTTACGTATACAGTCTGTTTAAATCTCACTCACCCTAGTCTGTGGTCATGACATAGTGACGTGCTTTATACGACTGCCACGAAATATCGACAATTAAAACAAAATCGTGATCGTAAAAGATAATATATAAGAACAATAAAACTGCAAAACAATGACTTCTTTTTCTGTATAATGTCATTACGGTACTCAAAATATATTAGATATTGATCAAATTAATTATCGGACACTAGCAGTTTCACGTAGCTTCGCCTGCGTTACTTGGCTTTTAGTTCACCGATTTTGATGAAACAAAGTCTATGTCAGTCAGGAATAATATAGCACTCTAAGGGTTTAAGATTTTTTTAAATCAGTCCAGTAGTTTCGGAGCCTATTCATTTCAAACAAACAAATAAAAAACATTTCCACTTTATAATATTAGTATAGATATAGATTAATCAGTTTTATAAGGAACTACTTCTGAGTCGTGGCTTATCTTACGAATAACCTCAAAAGTCACTAATATTAATATGAAAAATGATAAAACTGAAAATGTTTCGAGTCGTAATTTGTTAATATAACTTCTTCTTTTAACAATTTAAATTGTAATGATAGAGCCGACCATAAGAAGTCTTATTCGTAATGTAGATAAGAACCATTTTGATCCCTCGGAAAACAAACAAAAATCCGTCGTGGCTTATCTTACGAATAACCTCAAAAGTCACTAATATTAATATGAAAAATGATAAAACTGAAAATGTTTCGAGTCGTAATTTGTTAATATAACTTCTTCTTTTAACAATTTAAATTGTAATGATAGAGCCGACCATAAGAAGTCTTATTCGTAATGTAGATAAGAACCATTTTGATCCCTCGGAAAACAAACAAAAATCCGCATCAAAATCAGTCCATTTGTTTAGGAGCTACACAAATACGTCAAACTTATGAAAACCCTCTTTTTCCGTCGGAGTTTAAAAAAATATAGTGACGATTTTATTACCTTGTTTCGGAGTCAGTCAACAGTTTTAAATAGTGATCGCCCGAATGTTGAAATTCGACCATAATAAATTTTAATTTCTTGTTGATAAGAACGCCATCTTTATTTCTCAAGACTAACTACTATGTTTCCAAACTTTTTAGTGCGTACATATATCATACTATAAGTATGACAAATTTTATGCTCCTCCGTCAGCGCAATTATCGTAAAAAAGGGTCCAAACTTTTGGCATCACATATTAATATATAGATAATAAAATACCATGTAAGTTTGAAATATTCAATCTTCTCTGAAATATTCAGTCTATATCCAAATGAAAACAACAGATATTTGGCCTGATTATATCAGTTATTGTAACTAATTAGAAACACATTTTGTTAAGTCAATGGAACAATGGCGAGTCATCAATCCAGATTAAAGCTGACACGTTTCATTATAATGGATCGACCTATTAGTGATTAAACTGAATTTACACATCACTAATTAATACCCCCGGCTGGGGTTGTTTGTTTTTATAATACTTTAGAAGATAGTTAGAGTTTTGGAAAGTTTGTTTTGGAAAGAAGGTGTTCGTAGTTCGTAGTCCCTCGTGTTGGTACGGGTTCCTTTGCAGAATAGACCATCTGCCTTTCAGCCAGGCAGCTCGTAAAAGACGAGCATACTTTCACCAACACCGTGACATCCTACTAAGTGGTAAAGTTTCGCAGCGACTCGCCGGGATTGGTACCACCGCCCTTCCTATTCCTGCCAAAGAGAATATAATCACTACGTTTTAATTCCTGCCGCCATAACGTCCGATGCTTGCCGTTGACGTGTTCCGGTTTGCAGGGTAGGTAGCCGATAAACTTACTTTCTTTTACTAACATCCCGGCCTCAGGTTGGCAACGCACCACATTTTTTGTTTCTACGCGGCGTGAATTTCTTACCATCAGGAAATCCGTCTGCTTGTTTGCCTTCCATTATCATAAAAAAAAGTTTATTCATAATAATTAAAATTTGAGTTTACGTCGAATTAAATTAGTCAATTTTAGTGGCTTTTTGTACAATTGAGTTTAACAAACGTGCACAAATGACATAATGAGGATGAAATTAATGTATCGTGTATTTCCTCGTTGCCGTCAAATCTCATTAAACGAGCTGGAGTAATGAGGCCACCGCTTTAATCAAGACCCTGAAATTACTTTCTTTGACGACTTACGACTAATTTGAATAATTTAAACCTGATTTTGTTAAATCCGGTAATTTGATGCAAATTTCAACTTGACTAGTGACAAATGCTAACGTTACTGCCAAAAATTTTGTTAGAAGTCTAGAAAGAAAGAATATTGTCACTTTCAAGTAGAGGTAGTAGTACTATTGAAATTATGCGCTTCGGCTATATTCGTCATGTTTCGGAAAATCAAATGTACTTTAAAGTTATCAATATAGAGTTATTATTACATAAATATAACATAATTTTTCCATTACCAGCTACAGTTTCAATCGTTTGAAAGAGAGGGATTTCTTTCGATAAAGCGAGTGACATTAAAAAATAAAATGACGGATTTTGGACGCCATATTGTAAGTTAAGTGTTTATCAATTTTCTAATAAAACAACGTTGCCCGGGATGGTATAAATGCCTATGTGTTAGTTTTTCCATCTCTCACTTTGTGGGATTATGTCTTCGGCTAGTCGTAGATGTCCTTCTTGTACTTCTAAGACTAGGAGCGGTTTTCGCGGAACTGCGGTTTTATTTCAACAAAAATAAAAATTTTCGCATTTATAATATTAGTAGGATTTTCTGAAATTCGTTAACAGGCTAAATCTGCCATGTTAAGACTCGCGTCAGATTACCTGTTACCCTACTCATACCCAAATCAGGATAATCACAAGCACTGGCGTAATGTTGCGGTAGGTAAGGTAGTAGTCTTATTTGGAGTTGGTATTAAATTACAAAAGTATTATTTAAATTATGCGCTTCTGTTATATTCGTCAAGCTTCGGAAATCCGAATAGGTATAGAGTTGTTATTACATAATTAATCATTTCGCTTAAATTTAGATTAGGTCAGCCAATTTAAAAATAAAAGTATAACGTATTAAATATGTAAAAAGTATAAAAAGCGTAAAGCCGAAGCGCATAATTTAAATAGTAATACGGTACCATCGTAAGCTTAGTAGCACAAATAAGCAAATATTGTAATGATCCTTAAAAATTTCTCAAAGCTCCCCTTTTTCAGTCATTTCGGAAATTTTTTCTCAGATTCTACTTAATTTTAAAAGATTTTAACCGACTTTGAAAAAAAGGTTTATACGTTCACCGTTACATTTTTGAAGTGAAAACTTCTTTAGCGGCGTTGCGGATTTTTGGAATGGGTAAACACTTCTTAACTGGCGTCAGATTCGTAAGACAAAACATCGTAAGACGGATAGCTATAATGCAACATTCCATCTCAAGCGCTTTAACACTACGACAACAAAAAAAATTATGTATTATTAGACGTCTTTATTTCATTGAGCGCTTTATTTGCTATTTTATCACAATAAACTTGAATAGAATCAGAAAGCGCTGAAACCCTTAACTGTTTAATGTTCTGTGTGATATTATTAGACACTTTAATTTCATTAAGCGCTTGATTTGAAAAGAATTAAACAAAAATTCTTATTCAAAAGAAGTAGTTATATTATACCAGATACCTGCAACTATAAGATCAACATCGGTCAAGTTGTTTTAGAAATGAAATAATAACCGACAGACGGACAAAAATTGGAAAAGATGGTATTTTGGTAT
>NJDD01000574.1:70751-93291 GCA_002245505.1 Calephelis nemesis
AACAAAAAGCGGTTTTTTAATATTACAAACAGACACTCCAATTTTATTTGTTTGTATAGATGTGTAAATGAATTAGCCTTTTTCCTGGGAAGATTGAAAAAAGATCCGCTAGGGGCAGCACCGGTGGGGGGTACATATGTTTTGAATTTTCCATTGACAACAACGTTAAACATATAAAATGATTATGGAATTAACAGAAGATGATATACCTAGGGTGAAATTTAAATTTGCAAAATTACAAGATCATCTTGTTAGGGACTTAAAACGATGGCTTACATGTCGTGGCTTAACCGTGTCAGGTAATAAAAATGTCCTAGTTGAAAGGTGAGTTGGTTCATATGTGTCATTACTCTTTGTTTAAAATTTTTATATTTAAAATATTTTTTTGTTTTTTTTGTATATTTAAGAATAGAAGAATGCACTGCAAATGGTAATAGTATTTTTTTTATTGGAATTGATGGTGGTAAATGTCTAGCGGATAAACAGCAGTTCAAAATCCTGTACTTTTCCTACTAGGTACAAACGGGGCAAATTTTCCATCCCAAGCTATCCCTCGTTCTTTATGCTATGCTATAATGTATAATTGTATTACTACTGGACCTACTGATACTTTAGATTTGAATGCTACCTTATCTGACGATGACGAACAGCTTCCGAATTGTGGAAACTCGAAAGCACTTCAAAGAGGAAGACAATATTGTTTAAGTGACTTCGTGTCAAATATGGAAGACAATGCGAATGATTTGGTGTATTACTTAAGAGCAGACGTATAATCTTCTTTTCGAGTCACTGTAAAGTACAAAATAAGTATAGCTTTGTTTAAGAATAGTAGTAAAATTATTAATGCTCAGTGTCAGTGTCCAGCATCTACTTCAGAGAACTGTTCTCATATTGTTGCTTTACTTTACAAACTTGAGGTTTATACTGTACGTTACGGTTTTAATGCACTCACATGCACATCAAAATTAAAAGAATGGAATAAAGTCAAAAAATTAGGCAATAATTTAATTTCATATTTAATGCATGATTAAAGAGAAATTTTAGTAGATAATTTATTATTATATTAAATAAACAATTACTAACCTTTGAAACTGTCGCTGGCAATGGATTAGGATTTCCCGCCGTTGGTTCATTTAAATTAATAAAGTGTTTTGTACAAATATAAATATGTTTCTTTATTTTTTCAACTGTGAAATATCGTTATAAGTGAATCCACTCCAAATACTTTTTTTTGACAATTTGTGGTTTTGTAAAAGGCACGAATTTTACACCATCCTGCTTGTACCGACTATCAGACGTACAATTAGCGAATGCACAATGTTTTTTTTATGTTTTTGATCACAATATTTATTTATTCTAATATTAATAAAACGTACATTTAACGTTGTTGTCAATAGAGAAATCAAAATATATGTACCCCCCACCGGTGCTGCCTCTAGCGGATATTTTTTTAATCTTCCCAGGAAAAAGGCTAACAGTAGTAGAAGATAATATAAAAAGCCACATAACTTCTACATAGCATCTAGTGTAATATAACGACAAGACTGTATAGTAGTACTAGTATTAGTATCTTCACGCCCATATTCCCGAAGGGATAGACAGACGCACAACCAGGGCACCCACGACTAGCCGAGTCCCACAATGTGATAGGTGGCAAGCCTATCGCCAACCGGGCACATTTCCAATTTTGAGCAACATTTTTTTTATTATGAAATTGGAAAAACCGAATATTATTTTTGTTGCCCGATCCGAGATTTGAACCCGGGACCTCAAGCAGTCAAGTCCAACAACTAAACCGCTAAACCACAGATGCGACAAGACTGTATTCTGAAACAATACAATAATAACACAACCAAATTATAGTGTAGGTACATGTTTATTTTACTCACTCTGTTTGCTTCGACATCCCTGTGCAGGTAATCAAGAGAATTTCATAAACAGCTCGATAGATGGCGTTATCTAATTGAGTACACATTGACAGTAAACTTAATTTTCTGATAGGAATATGTAACGAGAAGCATACACATCGAAGTGATGATATAAGCTGGAAACATACTATCGGACGCGTCTGACGGACGTGACCTTAAGCAATCGACGTCCGAGAGATGTCTGGCGCGTTAATGTTTTTGTCAGCCGAAAGCATAAATTACAGTACTACTATTTAAATTATGCGTTGCAGCTTTACACTTTTTATTATTTTACACATTGTACTTTCATTTTTAAATTGGCTGACCTAATCTAAATTTAAGAGAAATGATTAATTATGTGTAATAACAACTCTATATAGATATCTTTAAACTACATTCGTATTTCAGAAGCTTGACGAATATAGTCAAAGCGCATAATATAAATAGTAGTACAATATATTATTATTTAGGAAGCCGAAAGCGGCAACGGATGGTTCACGAATCAGTCGCGGCTGTAGAGCACGTCCGAATAAGTTTCCAGCTATTTTCGTCTTTTTTTATGACAGAGAAGGCAAACCGGTATAAGGCAACCACCGCTCAAAAATATTGCAACAGTTTGGGTATCATTGATGAATTACTATATTCTTTCAAAAACGAGTTGGTTTTTTTTTGAAAATTCCCAATCTGTATCTGAGATGCCACTGTTAATATAATGTAATTCATATTATAAATACGTAATAAAAAGTAAAAATATATATTTTAGAATAATTCTTTCAAATAAATGGTAAAGGGATATTATAATAGACCAGGGTCGATAATTTTGAAAATCAAATAAAATAGTAGTAGGATGAAACCCATTAGAAAAAGAGGAGAATATGATAAAAATGAAAGGAAAAATAAATTACGGTCGATCCGAGTTCGGGAAGTAGGAGGGGGGTTTATCTTTGTTGTAAAAATGGTTTATCTTGATTTCCGACAAAACTAAAAGTCCTATCGAAAAAGTCACAAGGCAAAGTTGTAGGTAATAAAAGATCTAAAACTTTTGTATTAACACTTTTTTCACATAACCTCAAAATTTATGTGAAAATTTCAAAAAACCAAGTTTTTGGTTTTTTATTTTTTACAAAAATTTCTTTTTTTTAACGAAATTTGGTGAAAACTTACCTTTTTATGTCCCAAATACGATGTAATTTATTTGATTAAAAATGTTTAGTTTTTCATCTTATTTTGAATTAATACCGAAAAAACACCCTAATTTTCAATCGAAAACTCACCCGTCAAAATATCAGCTTTTTTTAAAAAGTTGGTATGTTTTCTAGTCGTTGAAATCTCTACTTTTCGATGGTGAAAAAAAAAATAAATGTTACTATAGTAAATCTTCACAGTAAATGCAAAAAATCGAAAAAAAACTCGAATTAGATTTTTTTTTAATTATCATAAATAATTTCATTTCAAAAATGCGATTGCTGCAATTTGTTTCAATTAAAAAGTTGATTTATTCAATGCTAATTACATTTATGTCATAGAAAATCTCATTATATAAAAATATAATTGTAAATCGTACAATTAAATGTAGATGCTTTATTATGATTACGTTATTCATTACAATATTTTTAACACATTAATCTTATGATTCATAACTGTTAGTACAACATTTTTGGCAAATAAACAATTATAATAATAATTATGATTATTCCTATGCAGATTCGAAAAGTTTTTTTAAGTAAACTTGTCACAATTATCTTCAAGAAACTCAGCGTGCACGTGTATTTTTATAAACGATGTTGTATAATAATAATAATAACATTTATTTGCTCAAATAGGGTAATGAGGATCTTAGATATGTAACAAGTTCTTAATCCTATTTTACCAAAAAGTTGGCATGCAAATATTTTGAACCACTCATACTGTTTATTATTAGGAACTGAATATAAAAGTATTTCATCGTAAAATTAAAATTTCTATATTCAAATTAGTTACATTTACTAGCATATTCAAGTCATATATTGTACATTTTGTACTGTATTTCGAATACTGGTTAGGCTAACGGTTGTAACAGCTGCTACGAAATAGTAGGTATGTATGTAGTAAGTAACCCGAACTCGCCTAGCCCCTTCCCCACTTCTCCATGACATACCTTTTGATGGGCTACTATTTTTCGTAGGTCACTCAGGTATAAAATTTTTCTTAAAATAATAAATAGACATCTACGCATATAATTTAAAGAATATTCGACAACTTTCTCCAAATATTGTAAATGTCTTATTAAATGTTAATTTTATTAACTTATTTGTTTGTTATTTATAGTAGTATATTCTTATTTGCATTTTTTTTTATCAATGTAACATGTAATCTAATGTTTTTCGAGTAACTAAAGTGTTAATTTTGATAAATAGCTCAATTTTTTTATAAAAATTGAAAAAAAAAATTCGAATTTGAGTTTTTTCGATTTTTTGCATTTTCTGTGAAGATTTACTATAGTAACATTTATTTTTTTTTCACCATCAAAAAGTAGAGATTTCAACGACCAGAAAACATACCAACTTTTTGAAAAAAAGCTAATATTTTGACGGGTGAGTTTTCGATTGAAAATAAGGGTGTTTTTTCGGTATTAATTCAAAATAAGATGAAAAACTAAACATTTTTAATCAAATAAATTACAGCGTATTTAGGACATAAAAAGGTAAGTTTTCACCAAATTTCGTTAAAAAAAGAAATTTCTGTAAAAGATAAAAATAAAAAACCAAAAACTTGGTTTTTTGAATTTTTCACATAAATTTTGAGGTTATGTGAAAAACGTGTCAAAAGTTTTAGATCTTTTTATTACCTACAACTTTGCCATGTGACTTTTTTCGATAGGACTTTTAGTTTAGCCAGAAATCAAGATAAACCATTTTTTACCCTTAAACCCCTTTTTTTTACCCCCCCTCCCACTTCTCAAACTCGGATCGACCGTAATTTATTTTTCCTTTCATTTTGATCATATTCTCCTCCTTTTCTAATGGGTTTCATCCTACTACTATTTTATTTCACTTTTTATTATTTTTAAAGGCTTCTACCCTAGTGTATAAGTATATTCTTTTGTTATGAAAATTCCTAAAAGTATAACATACACGTACACACACATAAGCTTACACATACACACACGCAAGCATATACAGACATACGCCTATATGTGTACAAACACAAATATCTTGATAACTAGCAACTTGGATTTTTAACAAATAAATACGTCTACTTGTTGGTCTTTCCGCATTTAAAACCATTTCAATTAACACTATGGTTAAAAACTATAATAAAAAAATAAGGTTTAACTTCCTCCAACTATTAAATGATTGTGTATACATTCAACTCACTATGGTTCTTTATAGAAGTCCTTTTAAAGTACTTATAGTTTTAAATTTAATGAAGCTTCTAAATGAACTATCTCATGTTACCGCTCAAAGCGACGACACAGACGACGAACGGACACTTAATTTCTATACTTAATTAAAATGTAATTTCAGGAACTACCTTTATAAAGTTTTTAATTTGTGGATATTGCATTTTGTTGTCACTTGTTGCTACATATTATAAATATTTTCTTAGATCTTTGAAACAACGCTACGGATTTTGATACGGTTTTTTTAAAAGATAGAGTAGGTAACTCACTAGAAAGGTTTATATGTACAATAGCATAGAATTTAGTCCACACAAGGTATAAAACTTGCTTATACATGGTATGAAACAAAGTCGCTTCCTCAGGCTCTATGTCCTTTTGTTTGCTTAAATCTTTAAAACTACGCAAAGGTTTTTGATGATTTTTTTAATAGATTAAAGTGGAAGGTTCATAATATGTATATTATATACCCGTGCGAAGCCTGGGCGGGCCGCCAGTTGTTAATAAATGGGAAAGGAAACTAAATTGTTAAGAATATAAACTTATATTCAAAATATTTTTATTTAGCTAAATAATTTAAAGGCTCTCATTGGACTTTTATTCTAAACACCGAAATAACACCAAACTGTGTTTCGAACTTGCACGTCCTGATAAAACACTATAATGGGGAAAGGAGATTAGTGTGAAAATTCAGGTATTTTTTATAGAACCACACTTATGCATTTATACATTTTTGTTATTATTAAATTAAAGTACTTAAATACATACAGTTAAACTATTACTTGTCACCATCTTTTAGGCTAAATCTGTTAAAAGCCAGAAGATAAAAGGAACTATGTAAATATAATTTTGAAAAAGCATAATATTACAAAAAAACTGACTCTTATTTCGAAATTACCCAGAGCTTAATAAAAATAATACGCTTTATTAATTAGTCTAATGTATAAACCGCTAATCAGAGCTGGATCAAAGTATAGGATCAACTCTAAATAATGAACTACTTTTAGAAAAAAATACCACAACAATCCATTCATTACTGGTGGATTAATAGCGTATTCTAAATATAAATGTACACAGATTGTACAAAGGAATCGCCGAAATGTATGTAAGCGCATAACTTCCGAGCGACTGGACCGATTTGGCTAATTTTGTTATTGAATTATTAGTCAAAATTAAGGACAGGTTTGAAATACAATCAAGCAGGAAAAAAGCGTGAGGAAACTAGAAAAAAATATTTTAATTTTTCCAGAACAAACTGGATACGAAGTTCGCCGGGACTGCTAATAAATATATAGATTAATAATACGCTTTTATAACCGAGTCCAATAAAAGAGGAATTTTTAAAGCAACCACGATTTATGTTACATCAGAATCTTTTATCACTTTCTCGCCTCTGTGCTCAAGCGGTTCAGCGTCGGACTTCACATCTTGAGGTCTCGGGTTCGATTCCCGGGTCTGGCAAAAAAACAAAGAAATGTATATTTTCAAATTTCTATTGTGAACAACGTTGCTCGGGATTTGATATGTGCCCAGTTGGCGATAGGCTTGCCACCTATCACATGTAAGACTTAGTGTCTTCGGCTAGTAGTGGGTGCACTCTTTATGCCTGTGCCCACATATTAGGGAATATAGGCCGGGCGTGAAGATACTTTTGTTTAAGAACATTTTACGGGATTAACCAATTTCGATATTTTTTTTATTGTTTGAAAGTTATTGCTATTCGGAAGTGTGTATTTAAGTCAAGTCTAACCATTGACAAAAATATAATGTTTTTTAATGTTATTAGACAACAAATAAGCTCTTTTAATGGTAAGAGAGGATCGTGGTCTATAGACACGGAAGACCGAAATTGACACTGTCATTATGGCGCCAGGAATAGGTAAGGGGCAAGATGGTGCACGCCACTCTACCACAGTGGTCTTGTTGGTTGGTTAGGGATATTTAGTTGTTTGATTAGTAAGCTTTGCATTAAAATAGAATTTAAATAATCTATATATTATGTGCAGGTGCAGGAAGTGCAGGACGCTAAATACATTGAATCAATAAATAGAACATTAACCACACTACCTGCATTTGACACACAAACAATTAGTCTATTGATGATAACGATAAAAGATGACAGATGGTGCACTAAAAAGTTTGGAAACAAAGTAGTTTATTTTGAGAAATGAAGATAGCGTTCTTATCAACAAGATATTAAAATGTATTATGGCCGAATTTCGACCAATGGGCGACCACTAGTTAATTGAAATCGGTTTTAACGTTTACTACGCTTAAATTGTTTAATGTCATTCAGTGAATTTGATAAAACAATATCTCAGTTTATAAAAGAAATGAAATTGAAGTCTGGAGATGTCCTCGACCCTTTTGAAACAGCTGCCAGCAATATTGAGCATAAATATCACTTTGGCTTAAGTAACTGGAGCGTAATAAAGGTACATCTAGGGTTGCCAGGTTTTCAAGCCTAAAAGCCGGACAGTCCAACCAGTTTGGCCGGACATTTGGGTAGAAAAGCCGAACACCCTACAATATTGAGGATTTTGTCTCAGAATTAGGTACAAAAAAAATGGGTACCTATGTCAAACCAAGCTTTTTTATTATTATCATAAATCTTGTTAAATTCTAGTGAAATAAAATTTTAAATCAGTCTTAGGTACTTTATTATTAATCAATCAACGTTAAATTCTAGAGTCGCCTGCGCTCGGCGCATCAAATGTAAAAGCGTAACAAAAGCCGGACATGCTCTAATTTGGCCGGACACGTAACCAAAAAGCCTGACTGTGTCCGGCTTTATCCAGACGCCTGGCCACGCTAGGAACATCTCATAAATTTGCTGCTAGAAATCTCATAAACGTTCCAAGTGTTGCACAAAGATTTAACGTGTTGAGTTTCTAACTTTGACACTTGTAAGAAACTTTTGTAATTTGAGTAGTTTTAACAGGTAGCCTAAGGGTGAATTTACATAATTATTTGTACCAGGGCTCCATATTAGCATATTGGGTTTGTGAATCTTTCTCAAAGGCCCTTTGTTTATGACAACGAAATTTTTAATGATACATTTTGTATTTGAAATTATACGAACAAATCATTTGTTCTGATGGTAAGAATACAGTGAAATAACGCGTTGATGTAGAAGAATAGATCATCTGCCTTCCTGCCAGGCAGCTCGTAAAAGGCGAGCATAGGCTTACCGTCACTAACACCGTAACATCTGACTAGGTGGTCGAGTTTCGCAGCGACTCGCCCGGATTGGTACCACCGCCTTACCTAATTCTGCCGCCATAACGTTAGTGCTTGTCGTTAACGTATTCCAGTTTATAGGGTATGGCAGCCGGTAAGCTCACTTTTGCTCGAGGCCTCAGGTTGGCAACGCACCATCACCAACTTTGGTGTTTCTTGAATTTGTTAATTTTTTTACCATCAGGAAATCAGTCTGCTTGTTTGCCTTCCAATATCATTAAAATATAAAAAAAAGAAGTGAGGCTAATATACCGTAGATATTATAAGTGCATCGCCGCTATTCTATGGCTGGGTTGTCAGACTAAATGTGATAGATTACCGGTCAGCTTATATTTGGACCAGAACATGATACTGTCTAGATGGCGGCAGTAATAGGGTAAATAAGGTTTGCAAGTTGCTGTAGAATACTACTCCACTAGTAGTCTTGTTGGTAAAAATCCATATTTAGTTACGCTCCCCTCTTACGCTCTCTTAAAGAGGCAGATGGTCGATTCTACACAGGGATTAAGAGGAAGGAATTAAATTATGTTTAAAAATATAACAATAAACAGAAGATGAAATTTCGAAATGTTTGAAATCTGTCACTTGATTTCATTATCTTGAATTTATTAGTATTCAGTCATTGTGAATTTTTCAAAACAAATTACAAGATTAAGAAAAATACAGCGAAAATCAACTTCCCGGAAATTAGTGATGTGCATGTAACGCCAAAATAGTATTGACTGTCGCGTCGTCTTGATCTTTATAGTCTTGAAGTCTTGTTAATATCGCGAAATTTCCCGAAATTAAAAATAGCCATGAGAACTTTCATATAGGCAAGTAATTATAGGCATATTTGTCTATAAATTACATTTGATAAAAAATATGTCTCATCTGGTTATCAGATCGTTGAAGGTCGAACTCCCACCGGCTCTTAGACTAAATATTTTTCATCGTTTTCGCGTGCGCTCCGCACTTACACTCGTTTTTGTAAGATAAGTTGAGTTTTAATAATAATAATGAGTTTAAAGTTGATTTCTTGTTACGCTGTTGTCAGTATACAAGAAAATAGAAACCTACGTGAAGAAACTATAAATTATCTGCATCTGTTTTTTACAAATTACACAAATTGAATCTAACCCCGAAGTAAAATTATATGCTTGGGTTATGAGTGTACGTCAACAATTGTAATACATAGAAATACTTAAATATAACCTGAATAACTGTAATAAACACTCAGACCCAAAAATGCAGATACCAAAATGTTCATCACACAAGTGCAGCAGACATTTGTGTGATGAACATTTCCCGTCGGGAATCCAAGCCGAGCCTTGCGGTTGGTAGTTAGAGTTAAAAGTATACACTAGCTATTACGCTACTGGTCGAAGTATATGTGTGCATTTTACGTGTGCAAGAAAGACTATTTTATGCATGACAGCAAACAAGAACACGGCTTTCCTTACGGTAAGAGATAAACGTGGCCTCTATATACAATTTCTATACTTCTTATAATCGGTTCTTGGTGGTATTCCATTCTTAAAACAATTTATTTATAAACACTTGTACTTTCTACAATATATTTCTATTTTTAAAGTTTAGCTAACTTGTTTCGCTATACATAATTAGCGCTATATAAATACCATAGATGTTACAGGTTTGTCGCTGTCTGTCTGTCTTTATTTTACCCTATCCTCCAGACCGAAAAAAAGAACAGTATCGTTATGCCGTTAGGAATAGGTTAGGCAGTGGACCACACCGGACGAGTTAATGCACGTCAATCTACCACCAGAGCATTTGTTGGTAATATTATAATTTATTAATCTATGCTCGCCTCTTATGTTATATTTTTCTTAAAGTACCCGGACCAGCACTGAGAAAACATCAAATATAGAAACTGTGATAAATATATTTGTATTTGGAATAGAATATAGCCTATTTGCTTCCTGCGTATCAGGAATAGGTAGACTTTTTTTCCCGACTTCTTGTGAATGTTACAAAACTTTACAAGCATTAAAAAGCAAAGAAGTACAGTATATCCTGATAAGAAGAGTGTGTCAAGTAAAGGGATCACGGATAATAATAATGTGTCAGTTTACGATATTTAAAGTTTATTAGTACTTGAACTCGGAACACTACCATGACGAACACTGATAATATGCTAGTTTCCATTTGAGAGAGTCTTAGCAAGATTATTCGTTCAAGCAAAATCATGAAGACATAATCAAGACTGCCAGATCAAAACCAAATTCGCTCATCACTACACAAAATTAATTTTACGGAGAAGCCCCTCAAACATAATTCCTTTTTTTCATACTAAATTTTCTTGCCGCATTTGAAAGAATATTTAATGTCTATTACGAACCTTTTCTTTTCATAGGGCCTATTATTTCTTGGAAATTTAGATTCTTTATATCATCCCACAAATTGCGGTAGCACTTTTTGTGTAGTCAACATTTTGTGGCATAAAATACTATGCAAATAATTAAACGGATTTCTGATGCCTATAATCATTTCATATATTTATGTCTATATATATTTCACATGTTACCAATCCTAATAATATTATAAATGGGAAAGTTTGTATGTTTATTTGTTACTCCTTCACGCAAATTTTGCTAAACTGGTTTTTATGAAATTTGTCACACAAATAGGCGGTAGCTTCGATTAACACATAGGACAGTATTTATCCCGAAAAGATGTTTCTCTGGGACCATTAACCAATGCAACAGCTAGTAATCTATATATGGTAATAATAAGTTGCCAACATCTATATATATAAAAGAAAGTGGTGTTGTTACACTATTTATAACTCAAGAACGGCTACACCGATTAGGCTGAAAATTGGTAAGAAGGTAACTTAAAGCCGGGAGAAGGACATAGGATACTTTTTATCCTATTCAATTGTGAGGAAACTGGGAAAAACAACATTTTATTTTTTCCCATACAAACTGAACGGGCGGAACGAAGTTCGCGGAAACAGCTAGTAGAATGATAAAGGCTCTTACATAAGAAACCCTCCATAAACAAAATATGAAAGTGATGAGCATTGGCTGGTTTTATGTTGAGAAATATATGTTATAACTAGCTATTGCCTGCGGCGTTGCCCGCCTGGTTAATACGTGGTTTAAATAGTTAATGTTTCTGTGGAATCATTGTTTCACGAGAACATTTTGGCGAAATGAAAACTATCATATGCACTAATCCATATAACCGGAACAATCGGTTCTGCAGTTTTTGCGTGAAGGAGTAACAAACAAACAAATATTCAAACTTTCGTATAATAATAGCAGGATTAATAGGATTCAAAGATGTAACTAGTAGGTACGTCGTAAGAAGCTGGCATGTAAAGCCTCTTGTATAGTTTTACTAAAGCTGGTATTTTATTTGCAAGCTTTTATTGCAACTTATGTATCTCCGACGGAATATTTCAAGTTACATTTGATCCACTTTTCCTTTATCAAATGAGCTGAAATTTTGCATGCATGTGGAAATCGGATAAAAATGCGAAATCTATATATTAATACGTGATGTCAAAACTTTGGACCCCTTTTTATGAAAATTGCGCCGACGCAGGAGCATAAACTTTGGCACACTTATAGTAGGAGAAGTGCTGAACGCTAATATTTTTCAATAATAATGCTTACAAAGTACATTAAATCAATAAATAAAATATTACCCACACTACCATGCATTTGATACACACAAACAAATACATTGTTGATAGCGATAAAAGATCACAAATGGCGCACTAAAAAGTTTGGAAACAAAGTAGTTGGCCTTGAGAAATGAAGATGGCGTTCTATCAACAAGATTTTAAAATTTAATATGGTCGAATTTAGACCAACGGGCGACCACTAGTTATTATAAAAGTGTTTTGATCTATTTCTAGAATCAGAAAAAGGCCTCGCATAAAAACGTCATTGATTTGACTGGGCTGTCAATATCTTATGGCTAATATCTGAGGCTACTGTGGATGGTACACAGCCTTCAGCGTTGAATATGGCAATAGCAGGGACTGTCGCTATGATGACTGGAATACGTAAGGTAATAATAGTACTAAATAATAAATATCCATGGACAACTTGCACAAATTGAATCTAACACCAAAGTGAGCAAATTAAATGCTTGTTTTATAGGTGTTAATCAACGATTCTTATAAATAGTTAAATAGATACCAGAATAAATTTGACAAACAGCTAGACCCGTAAATGCATACATCTAAATGTTCATTACACAAATGCTTGGCCCCGTTGGAAATTGGACCCGAGACTCGCTGTTGATTACTGTAGTAAGGCGTTTGCGCCCGCCACTCGACCAACGCGGCGATCAAAGTGTTGGCACCAAATCGAGTAAGCTACTGCAAAATACTATACGAGGTTGTTATGGATAACTGACTGGCTACTACATAGTGGAAAAATACAAATTACTAGACTACTAACCACGAGCGGTGGGGTTTTTATATACCGATACAATATTATTGTATAGAGTTATTAGCCTCTGTTGTCTAGCGTTCCGGTGTTGTAGTTGACTTCCTTAGGTCCCGGGTTTGATCCCCAGGTTGAGCAACAAAAAAAACTTGTGCAATTTTCTTATAAAAAATAACGTTTCCCGGGATATGTGCCCGGATGGCGATAGACTTGCCACCTATCACGTTATGGGACTAAGTGTCTTCGGCTGTGCCTCTGTCTACCTCTTCGAGGATATATATACTTTTAGAATTATACGCCATACTGTAGTTAATATAGATAATGATAAAAACTTTCCACGAAGCTATAGAAAAAGAATACGATGAACATTAAGATTGTCCACAGTGGCCTCTGCTCATAAAAATCATTCTTTAGTGTCCATAAAAAACCTTTTAAGAATGTTATAAATTATTTATGTTTGTCATTTCAATAGTTGAGTACTTTGCTAGTTTTTATATTACTTTCACAATATTTTTTTTAGCCTCTAACGGAAAATGTGTTGTGTTATAAGTTTAAAATATCTGTGAGCCTATCTATCTGTGGCATCTTAACTTTTGAAAGGATTGACTGATTTTAATAGAGGTTTTTGTTTGAAATCTGACATGATCGTGATGCTTTTAAGCTACATTTAAGCTACAATAGATCGATTCGTTAAGCTATTACGAATAGTTTAGTTAATGGTAGGACTTTTGGTCTAAAGTAATGACGTCGGAAGTTGGATTGTTTCGCGAACTTGGCTTCGACTTTAGTTCTGGTTTACGGGAACGTTGGTCCGGTATGTCACATCCAGTACTACTTAGAGCTCCCGATACAACAGCTGCACGGGTTTTGCAGGATTAGCAAAATGAAGGTTTAGTACCCTTCATTTATTCTTCTTCTTTTATAAATATGGCTTTCGATCGTTTTTCACGACTTATTTAGCCAATGTCAAGTTAGTTAATTCTTATACAATATACAGTCACTAGTCATGTACAAAGTCATGTCAGGTCAGGGTCTTGAGTCAAGCGGTGACTTCGTTATTCAAGCTCATCTAGTGAGATTTGACGGCAGCAAGGAAATAGACGATACACTAATTTCTTCATTATTATTTCATTTGTGCACTTTCACTGAACAAAATAAATCTAATTCACACCTAAATTAACCAATTTCACTCAATATAAACACGAAATTCAATAATAATGAAAAAAATACTACATGTATTAAAAATAATTTTCGAAACGTAATGAATAATTTAATTTGCAAAAATAACGTTAAGAATTTAGTTGAGTTACATTTTTGTAGTTATTAATAAATAATATTACTATATCATTTCAAAAAAATTTAAACGAATGCTTACTTACACATTGCTGGGTTATATTTAATATTGAGTTAAAATATTAAATATAAGGTGATTTAAACCTAGTTAGACGCTAACTCAGTGTTAAATACTTAACACAGGAAAGTGGTGCTAAAACGTTTTTATATAAAAAACTCGATGGCTTATAAATGAAGCAGGCTCAATGTTGTACAATATTAAGAGACAGTGGTTGCCTGTAGACCAGAAGTGGGCAAATTACGGTCCGCGGGCCGGACCCGGCCCTTGAGAGGTTTTAATTCGGCCCGCCGAGGATTTTTTTTAGAAAAAATATGAACCTCCTTAAAAAAATAATGGTCGAAATGTTAAAAGACTATTGAAATTTAAACAATTAAGATAATGAATCGATACTTCAAACATATGTATTGCGTATTTCACATGTTAAGACTTCATAAATCGATTTTATTTTAATAAAGAATTAATTGTAAAATAATAAAAAATGCCTTTTGTTATCTTTATACAACGTTTTATAATCATCGTAATATTTACTGCTATTTTTTGGTGTCTTTATAAACCGGCCCGCCTCAAGATTAATTATAATTTACTGGCCCGCCACTAGATTTTTTTAAATAATCCGGCCCGCGGTCAAAAGAATTTGCCCACCCCTACTGTAGACACTATAGATGTTACTTTAACTTTTTACTTTTTATTATATTGAAAGACTAACAAGCAGATGGATTTCCTTATGGTGAGAAATTGACACCGCCTAGAGAAATCAGAGGTGGTAATGGTGCGTTGCCAACCATAGGAAGGGATGTCAGGCTTCGAGCAAAAATTAAGTTTACCGTCTACCTTATCCTCCGAACCAAAACACGTCAACGGTAAGCATTGACGTTATGGCGGCAGGAATAGATAAGGAGGTGGTACCAAGCCGGGCGAGTAGCTGCGAAACTCTACAACCTAGTAAGATGTCACGGTGTTAGTGACAATACGCCTATGCTCGCCTTTTAGGAGCTGCCTGTCAGGAAGGCCTATTCTGCAAAGAAGCCTGGACCATATGTTCTATGTCTGTTCTATGTTCGGAATGTGAGGCCTTTTGGGCGAATCTAGTTGCCATCTGGATAGGAATATTAGGTACTGTGTCAATATTATGGCATGAATAGGTAAGGTGGTGGGACCTCGGGCAAGTTACTGCTCAGCATAGCACAATCACTGGTCTTTTACGAATAATGTGAAAGTTCCTGCCAATAGTTTACGATTTATTGAGACTATTTCTCGCTGCTTTGCCCGGCTTTGAAATACTGGTTATTAAGGAATATTTATCACCATTGATATTGAAAATCTATATATATAAAAGAAAGTGGTGTTAGTTACACTATTTATAACTCAAGAACGGCTACACCGATTAGGCTGAAAATTGGTAGGGAGGTAACTTAAAACCGGGAGAAGGACATAGGATACCTTTTGTTCTGTTCAATTGTGAGGAAACTAGGAAAAACAACGTTTTAATTTTTCCCATACAAACTGAACGGGCGGAACGAAGTTCGCGGGAACAGCTATCAGAACATATAGAAACAATCAATCAAAGATTTAATAACTCATGTAACCAATATTTGCTTCTTACAAGTTGCCTAAAGGCAGTTGATCTATTCCTCACAGTGGGTCTGGACCATAATAGGTAACCTTATAAAACATTAGCTGTTGCCTGCAGCTCCGCTTGCGTATTCATAGTAATCCGTTGTGAGATCGGGATCAAAAGTAGCCTTAAAACAATAAATATCTTAATCCAGGTCATAATCTATCAGTGTTCCAAATTTCAGACAAATTCGTTCATTCGTTCAGCCGTTCGAGTGTGAAAGAGTAACAAACATCCATACATACGTTCTCACAAATTTTCGCAATCATAACATTAATAGGATACCCAAAAATACAGACAAACATGTTCGTCACACAAAGATAATCAGGCGTACGCTAAAACTGTAACCAGGTAATCGATTTATTTAGAATCATATTATAAAAATATCTTCACCATTTGTCCAGAATAAAACATGATATATCAGTGACCTGTAATTCTCCAAACCAATGGACTGGAAACTTGCTAAAGATCTCACTTAGTTTCGATAACGGGGAAGACTAGTTGACGTAATGACATTGATAAGGGAAAATGAAACAAGACCAAATAATAAATAAATGACAGTTCTTGCCAATATTTGTATATGTTTAAATTTATATACGATTATATAAAATTCGTACAAGTACGAATAATGTGGAAGTTTCTGCCAATAGTTTACGATTTATTGAGAATGTTGCTCGCTCCTTTGCCCGCATTTTAAATGCTAGTTATTGAGGAATATTTATCACCATCTATATTGAAAATAGAACATAAAGAAACAATTAATCAAAGATTTAATGATTAAACAATTTGTTAATCTCGTTTAAGCAAAAAGCATTTAGGCATAAAGTTTCTTTTTTTTATGACATTGAAAGGCAAACAAGCAGACGGATTTCGTGATGGTAAGAAATTCCCGCCGCCTAGACACACCAAAGGTGGTAATGATGCGTTGCCATCTAGAGGCCGGGATGTTAGGCCTCGAGCAAAAGTAAGTTTACCGGCTACCTTCCCTCCGAACCGGAACACGTCAACGGCAAACATTGGACGTTATGGTGGCAGGAATAGGTAAGACGGTGGTACCAATCTGGGTGAGTTGCTGCGAAACTCTACCACCTAGTCAGATACCACGGTGTTAGTAACGGCAAGCCAATGCTCGCCTTTTACGATCTGCCTGGCACAGGAAGTCAGATGGTCTATTCTAAAAAGGAGCCCGGACCAACACGGGGAAATCTATCAGAACTTTTTAATAAGAGACAAATTTTTGTGATATTTTTTATTTTAAAGCTGAATTTTTAAATATATCAAGACCTGGTATGTAGTTTTTGCTTTGTTCTTATGCCCACATTGACAATGTTTTATATCTGACAAGTCTGGTTTTGCAGATTTACTGAATTCAACGATACTTTATCTGAGAATTCAACAGTAGAATGATGTCTTCCTCTTTTAGAATCTGACACATGAAATCATAAACAATCAGAGCTTTTACGCATCTGTCAGCAATAAACATCCACCAACCATCCTAGTCTATTGTCGAATAAATAGACTTGTCTCTCGGAGCACGCGATGTATAGTCGGATCCACTTAATCAGTGTACGGATGGCCAGTGATATGTGTTATCTACGGAGCTGCAATTTCAATTGTCAATGTGATGGACGGTTGGCAAACGCGGGCTCGCCGCAGAATAATGGCAACACTGACGACACTTGTATACTCGTTTACGTTTTTTAACCGCTGCAAGTGAGGGTTGTGTATCTTGTGGGTAGTTTAAATATAGGAATTGATTTGTTTTTCATTTTTCAAAAACATTTATTGTGTTTATAGGCGGAAGTCGCTCACAATCAGATGAGTAGTTACCGCTGTGTTGATCCGGGTCTCCTGTGTCGACCAAACCATCTGCCTCTCGGACAGGTAGTTCCTATGAGGCGAATATTATAACCTTTATTCGATTTTTAGGAGCTTTTAACTAGTATGATTACTGGTAGGACAGTGCTGTGCAGCTTACGCGAGTAGACATTGCCATACCATGTTCTAGTCCAGAGAGTGGGGTAGCCGGTAAACTTGCACAATAGGTAAAACCACAGAAAAGACAGTATAACATTATGGTTTCTAAAGTATACCGTTTTTACTTACCATTATGGGTGCCGTATGCTCGCTCTCTGGCTAATGCCATAGATAAATGCTTACGGGTTATGTTATTTAATAAAAAAATATTTTATATGATTGAAATATTATTAAATGTAATAAAGTCGATATTAATCCTAAACTGAAAATTTTCAGTAACCCCTAACTAAACATGTAATTAATGTAGCTAAGGTTCGTCTGAAGTTGACTTGAGCTTACAAATAAAAAATATCGCATCGTTATCAGGCCACCCTTTCGAAAGTATGTTGCCATGATGCTACAACAAACACACTCACACACATAAACACCACACACAAACACACCACACAGACTCTTCAAACTTATAATACTGTCTCTTTCCTTCTTGAATTAAAAGAAATTATGACATTGTTTGAAGCGATTGCATCAAATAATTTTGTATCAAAAGAAAAAAAAACCTTTGTCTTTAAATTTTTAAAACATGTTACTTCTCTACCTTCTACCCTCTTTTAAAGTCGTTTAAGACATGAAAAAATATAGTACTTACATAAGGCAAACCTATCCTCTTTTTTTTGTTCTTATTCTTTTCCGACACGAGGCAGGTACAATATCAAACACGAAAGAAACAAAATGCCTTCCAACTCCAAACACACACAAGATACACAGAAACACAGGACAATATTACTCACAGAGCACAGAAGCATGCACATTTCAAACTTGTAACACCCCTCTTTTTCCGTCGGTTGTCTATAGTACATATCTACACATAACTTCCCTCTTTTTAGAAAGTCGGTTAAATCCCTGAAAATATTTGAATAGTTGCTCTTCAAATCAAATTATCTTATATAGAAAAATAGAAAAAACTAATTTGCTGAATGTAACGTCGTTGTCAGAAAACCTATTAATTTTTTATAAAAGCAATAGGATTTCTGTTGAAATGTTCCTCAGATAATAATCATTCATCGTACGATTTCAATATCAGAATGAAGGAAGATTTGAAATTCCGATAGGTTCAATAATAATAGGATTAAAATTAGGCTCTTTGTGAGACCCATGAATATTAGATCCACGTTTGTACTCAGGGATGATTTGCAAATATTTAATATAAGGGGGTAGGTGGGAATGATTGATTCTATTTAAAATTCCATTAATATTTTAAACTACCTCTTCCGTCTTAGTTTGTATTAAAATAAAATGTTGTTTTTCTTAGTTTTCTTGCAGTCGAACGAAATAAAAAGTATTTTTATGAGCGTCTCTTTGTTCTGAGCTACGGTCCGGGCTCCTTTTTTTAAAAATAGACCATCTGCATTCCTGCCAGGCAGCTCGTAAAAGGCGAGAATAGGCTTACCGTCACTAACACCGTGACATATGACTAGGTGGTGGAGTTTCGCAGCGACTCACCCTGATTAGTACCACCACCTTACGTATTCCTGTCACCATAACGTCTTAACGTGTTCCGGTTTGGAGGGTATAAAGGTTATTTTGCTCGATGCCTAACATCTCGACCTCAGGTTGGCAACGCACCATTTCCACCTTTGCTGTCTCTAGGCGGCGTGAATTTCTTACCATCAGGAAATCCCTCTGCTTGTTTGCTTACCAATATCTTAAAAAATACTCGTATTTATAGACACTACCTCTAATATAGTACATTGCCGCGGCAGCTTTTTTTGTAAATACCTTAGATAAATGTATTGGCGACATATGTAGGTTGTTTTTTAAATCTTTAAAATTAAAATTTGTTGTATAAAAGCTATTATATGGCAACCAAGGAGTTTTGGTGCCATTGACAGTTTTTTTGTAAATCTGGAATTTTCTGCACGTATGGAGTAAAATAACTCCATTTTTGCTAGCATTTTGCACAATTTTGTGAGCAAAGGTTAAGTATTAATAAAGAAATTAGTGTATCGCGCATTTCCTCGTTGACGCCAAATCTGAATGAATGAGTGTAACTAAAGTGATCACCGCTTTACTCAAATCACTGACTTTCTATGGCGATTTATGACTGAATATTTTGAGCCCGATTTTGCTAAATCACGTTTTTATTTGCTAAGGTAACATTTGTGCCAAAAATTAAAAAATTTTACAGCAACCCTGACTTTAACATTTAGATTGTGTAGGAGCGTTTATGATTCCTTTCCAGGTACAGAGCAAAGAATAAAGTAACTGTCCATAAAGGTACAGAGCGACTAACTTAGTGGGCAGTGAACAGCGTCGCTAGTGTTTTTGCTAAATCATTTCCATTCCAATAGTAATAATAACCATAAAAATGCATTTGTGGGAATTTGATTTTCGGTGCCTACGTTTCAGTAGCCGACAGCGGTAGAATGTCTCACGAAATATTCGTTCCGATTTTGATTATTGAGCGGATAACTTGGTAGCTTGTACGTACGTTTTTTTAAATGTTTTATATTGGACCTGTTTTTTTCTCGCTAGGAAAGTGATCTGTTTGTTTTATTTATACTATTTGTACTACTAAAGATCAACTGTCAAATCATCATAATTTAAGGTCAGTAAAATGCAGAAAACTGGCAACGATTTCAATGTCATATTGTCTATGTACAAGAAGAATTGGGTATTTTCCTCTATATCCCCGGGACAAACTTGGAAGTACGCTTTTTCAAAAATAAAGAAGAATGTTTAAAGTAACTTCACCTACGTCGGAGAAATCGATGAATATACATAGGACCAATTTGAAGTACGCTATTTCAAATAAAGAATAATATTTAAAGTAACTTCACCTACGACGGCGAAATCGATTAATATACATAGGATCAACTTGGAGTACGCTATTTCAAATAAAGAAGAATTATAAAAAAAATAACCTCACCTGCGCTGAAGAAATCGATTAACATACATAAAAAATAGAGTTAAAATATAACTAAGCTTTTCCAAAGTCAGTTAAATAGAAAGATACGGCTGTATCTTAAATAAAACGTTGCTAAAGCTATACTTTCGATGTAACAGTTCGATAAATTTTCTAGAACGCAACATCGATTCCAAAGGTTTCCCGGAACGAGAACAGTGGTTTTGTAGACGAAACGTAAGCCTTTTATATGATTGCGAGGGAAGAGAATTTAAAATCTAGTGGATTTCATTATTATCTGTGATTGTGAATTGTTACATAATATTGCTATTGATTTTCAGTGCATAGAATGCGGGACATTAGGGTATCCCGTAGATGCATCCGTGGCCGCAGCCCGACAACAAAATGGCAACACACCATGTCAAATAGTAACGTGACATTGACATTAGGGGACATAGTTTCAAAGAGTAAAGTAACTGTCCATCATAGTTTCTTAAATCTTACCAACAGATGAGCTGTTCCCATATTGCAACAAAATAATGCGTTACAAAAAGTTATAATTTTTGTCATATAAAATCAATGGATTGTTACAACTTGCTGGGACAAGAGAATCAACCAAGCTTTTATTTGAACGAACTTACCTGAATGAAGTTTTATATTAAAATGTTATCCTGCATTCGTGAAAAAGATTTCAAGATAAAATTGAGGATAATCAAAATCACATAACTACGAGTACCAAGCAGTTTTGTCTTTACTACGAGACCGCCGTGTTCTACGCCAACAGACTGTTCTACGGACGCGGTCTATTTTAAAGCGTCTACAGTCTACGATCTCATTAGCACTGTTGTAGCATGATTGTAGCACAGTCTACGGAAAATGTCATTCTCACTCATGAGCCCAAACCCCTGGCATCAGCAGGATATCAGGTTTATTAAAGCATCACTCAACAAGTAAGTAAGTAAGTAGAACCATTACAAAACGCAAGTTTAGGTTAACTGATTCAACTACAATTCTGAAAACCGTGCTCTGAGCGCCGCTGACATATCGGCTGGAGAATATGAATGGTTGTCATTGGTTAGCCTTAGTGAGTATTATTTATTGTGTCTAATAATTTTAACTCAGAAGAAAAAATGTGTTATAAGATTGGAATGTCTCTCTGTGTGCCTGTGGCACAGTAACTTCTAAACGAGTAATCCGATTTTAATGTGATTTTTTTCTTTGACTGTAGTTGTGGTAAGGTGGTTCTTAGCTGTATTACGGGTAGGTTTTGTCGGGGGTTTTTATATTTAATTTAAAAAAGGTTTAATTTCATGATTATTATGATGTTGAATGGCAATCTGATAAATAGGCATCAACCAAACATATTTAAGCTGCGGAGTAATGCCTCTTTGGTGATGATCTACACTTCTCAATGAAGTAATGATCTACTCGGAGTAATGATCTACACTTCTCAATGAAGCCTGACACCAACTCGGTAAAAAAAGAGATGCTTAGCACTGCCAGGGTAAAACCCTAGCTGTATGTTAGTTAATATAAAAATGAAACCCGTTATCCTTGGTCACGGCATCACGCGTGAATGGCTTAACCGATTTCACTAATTCTTTTTTGTTGTATTTTTTATTATTAGGAGAAGCTTCTTACGGAAAAAAATTATAAGAAAATCTCTCAGAAATATTGAAAAATATACATTTAATTTTGCATATTTTAAAAAACGCGCGTAACGAATGTCAATGTCATTCACAGCAATAGACTATAGCACA
>NJDD01000574.1:94611-194459 GCA_002245505.1 Calephelis nemesis
ATATCAGGTTTATTAAAGCATCACTCAACAAGTAAGTAAGTAGAACCCTTACAGAACGCAAGTTTAGGTTAACAGATTCAACTACAATTCTGAAAACCGTGCTCTGAGCGCCGCTGACATATCGGCTGGAGAATATGAATAGTTGTCATTGGTTAGGCTTAGTGAGTATTATTTATTGTGTCTAATAATTTTAACTCAGAAGAAAAAATGTGTTATAAGATTGGAGTTTCTCTCTGTGTGCATGTGGCACAGTAACTTCTAAACGAGTAAACCGATTTTAATGTGATTTTTTTCTTTGACAGTAGATGTGGTAAGGTGGTTGTTAGCTGTATTATGGGTAGGTTTTGTCGGTGGTTTTTATGTTTATTTTAAAAAAGGTTTAATTTCATGGTTATTATGATGTTGAATGGCAATTTGATAAATATACGTCAACCAAACATATTTAAGCTGCGGAGTAATGCCTCCTTGGTAGTAGATCTACACTTCTCAATGAAGCCTGACACCAACTCGGTAAAAAAAGAGATGCTTAGCACTGCCAGGGTAAAACCCTAGCTGTATATTAGTTAATATAAAAATGAAACCCGTTTTCCTTGTGGTGGTGGTGGTTCACTAATTCTTTTTTGTTGTATTTTTTATTATTAGGAGAAGCTTCTTACGGAAAAAAAAATATAAGAAAATCTCTTAGAAATATTGAAAAATATACATTTAATTTTGCATATTTTTAAAAACGCGCGTAACGAATGTAAATGTCATTCACAGCAATAGACTATAGCACAGATTAAATATTAGTAGGACTATATTGAAAGAGCATCGTTTGTTCGGAAACGTAATAACATTTTATTTTTTCTCATGCAAACTGAGCGGGCGGTACGAAGTTCGCCGGGATAACTAGTGTTAGTTATAAATAGAGTTCAGACAGATCGCTCTATACTAAAGAAGAGAATATATTCTTATAGCAGCTGCTATAAATCCATTATTTATTCAAATATAGCTTGCACAAAGAATTCAGATCTACACATCTGTGAATCGACAATAAATATTTTGTGAAATGGAACGCGACCGGGACAAAAGACAGCTTGGCTGCCATGTAATAGAATAAGTTGTACGTGAATCAAATTGTTCATGAGCAAAACGAATTGAGAATTCTTATTCTCTACCAGCGGATGTCCGTAGCTTTTCCTTAGTTTTAGTGGTACATACTAGCTGAGCTATTTTTATATCTGCCAGTAAAAGTTGCTGTCTAATTTTTTATGACACTGAAAGGCAACCAAGAAGACGGATTACCTGATGGTAAGAAATTCACGCCGCCTAGAGACACCAAAGGTGATATGGGTGCGTTGCCGTCCTGAGGCCGGGATGTTAGGAAAAGTAAGCTACTACGCTTACCTTACGTGAATACGTCAACGCATATCATTTTAGAAAATTCACTAGGACAAAGATAAAGGAATACATTTTAGTATACAAATACTGTAAGTACTGTGTTTATTACCTAACTCCTTGCAGCTAAATATTGTTTAAATCGGCTAGTTTGTAAGCTATTGCATAGCTGCTATCGCGGGCCTTGAGCGTGGAGACCGAATCCAGAAATTCCGTAACAAAAATAACCTAACACCCCTCACTCCGACAGCGGTGATACTTTTTAATTTTGTCATCTATCGATGAATAGCAGAACTTTCAATGACTTTTTGATCACGCTTCTCTCTTTAGTTCAGCAACTCGCCTCTAGATGGCATTGGTAGTATCGGCGTTACTGCACATGCGTAATCCACCTCACCACATCTGGTGACTCATGCCTGCTTATGCAATAGCTTTACCGCGGTAGTCTTCGAGTGCCATACGTCTTTTTAATATTTGTAGGGGGTGTAACAGCGAACTAGCGCAAAGTTTAGCATAGCTTACCATTTTGGTAAGGCTCGATGTAGCCTACAAATACTGTAGATGTAATTTGTATGTTGTGTTTCTGTGGTCAGGGTTTTGGCGTGATGTGTCTATTGGTTACCTACCCTTTGGACTAGAACATGAGAGTATAAGGGTCTCAATGGAAGCTGGAATTGGCTGATCCTTAAGCAGCTGAGTGCTGTGGAGCACAAGTTGTTGCAGCACATACTTTGAGATCACTTATTCTACAGCGCATTACATATTTCTGTCTTCATAACTACACTCAGTTTGGCGCAACTTTCTAATGAAAAAATAAAAAAAATAAGTTTGCTATGTTTTTGATTCGCCCAAATCATATGACACTAGTTGCCTTATATCTGAATGCCTTTAGACTTACTTTTAAATTATACGGGTTATAATTTTTCAAGTAAACTTTATACAAATTCGGGTTTGCTATGTATTTATGGAAGTCCCGCCTCTTATAACGTAGTATTTAGATACTCTTTGACTACACTTATGTTCCGGTCCGGGGGTTAGGGTAGGGAAGACTTGCCAAATAGGCCTAAAATCCCGGTCTCAGAGGAGCGACGCACATATGATATGTTTGTTGTCTATAGGCCATTGTTGTCTCTTACTATTTGAAATACTACGTATAAATCGCCGTCTTATCACATACAAAACACAGGAACATGATAAACAAGCACTAAGGTAATGGTGCCCAACTTTACTTCTTAGTAAAACGTATTCGTGTTATCGTTTGAAATAAGTTGACGAAACAGACTGAAAACAAGAATTAATATTGCAACGTTCTAGTGGTCCCTGTTTGCTAGAAACGTGAAATCCCTCTCCAATTTGGAATTGTACCGATATTTTCGTGTATTGTGTGAGCTTTCGTGTATTTGCTTTGAAATCGAGACGTGCTTGCGATCAGATACACACTTTGTCGTTTTCGGGATTGCTTTAGCCAATTTTATTTAATGCAAACCTTTTACTTCTTAAAAAAGTATCTTCACACCCATATCCCCGAAGAGGTAGGCAGAGGCACAACCAGGGCACCCACGACTAGCCAAAGACACTAAGTCCCACAATGTGATAGGTGGCAAGCCTATCGCCAACCGGGCACTTAACCAATCCCGAGCAACTTTTTTTTAGAAAATTGGAAAAAGCAAATTTTCTTTCTGTTGCCCCATCCGGGAATCTAACCCGGGACCTCATGAAGTCAATTCCAACACCTAGACCGCTAGACCACAGTGGCGATTCCGTTACTTCTTATGATCAAGAATTATTCACCGTGTTGGTTCTGGTCCTCTGTGTGGAGTAGGTCATCTACCTCTCTGTCTGGCATCTCGCGACAAAAGTTTGATTGGTCATTATCTATAAGACTACTGGTGGATGAGTGCTGTGCAGCATTTTCGCTGGATTAGGATAAACCACTAAGTATATCTACATAATAACAGTGTGCATACGAATCATTTAGCATCATCATCTTACCATCACAAAATTTGTATAGTTGGTGACTATTTTAAACAGTACTTTAAGATAAGTAATGTTTATCACAAACATCAGAATCAAAGGTCTAAATCAGGCTAAATTTAATAGATCACATTTGACAAATGTCAATCTTTTTTTGTATGATATTGGAAGGCAAACAAGCAGAAGGATTTCCTGATGGTATGAAATTCACGCCGCCTAGAGAAACAAATAGTAGTAATGATGCGTTGCCAACCTGAGGTCGGGATGTTATGCCTAGAGCAAAAGTAAGTTTACCGGCTACCACCAATTGTCGTGCTAGCAACCTACGCTCGCCTCTTACGAGCTGCCTAGCAGAGAGACATATACTCTATTCTTTTTTTTATGATAATGAAAGGCAAACAAGCAGACGGATTTCTGATGGTAAGAAATTCACGCCGCCTAGAGACACCAAAGGTGGTAATGGTGCATTGCCAACCTGAGGTCGACATCTTAGACCTAGAACAAACGTAAGTATATAGGCTGCCTTACCCTCTGAACGGGAACACGTCAACGGCAAGCATTGACGTTATGGCGGCAAGAATACGTAAGGCGGTCATACCAATCCGGACGAGTCACTGTGAGGCTCTACCACCTTGTATGATGTCACGGTGGTAGTGACAGTAAGCCTATGCTCGCCTTTTACGAACTGCTTGGAAGAAAGGCAGATGGTCTATTCTGCAAAGGAGCCCAGACCAACACGGGAAAAATCTCTGTAAATATATTTATTTCAGTCAAAGCCGCCACTGAATTTGTGATAACAATCGGAAGTTCCGACATATCGAAACAGAATCTCCACAACATCCCTAATAAAACTATAACCACCTTATAAATATGGACTAAACTATTCCAAGGTTGAACCTAGTATCATAATATTTACTACATTGTGATACAGACTAAAATATCGATCTTGCTTTACTCTTACCTTTGTGAAAGTGAAAACTTCTTTAGCGGCGTTGCACACTTTTTTTTGGAATGGATAAAAACTTCTAAACTCGCGTCAGGATACGTGACTTGATCGAAAATTCGTAAGACGGATGGAGAGCAAGTAACCGGCGCAGCGTATGAGAGGAAGTATAAAATGTATGCCTGATGTTTCGTTTAGACGGCCCAGAGCGCTTGCGCGAATGTTCGTGTTGTCATGTTTGTGTACGATAGCGCAATAAATTTATATTGTATTTTACCACATAAATGACAGTATTTTCAAAATCATAATTAAAGCAATTAGTGCAAAATTACTCCCTAACCATTCCAAAATATCAAAAATGCACAACGTTAATATTCAAGTTTTTACTTCTGCCGGTACTCCCGGAGTGAAACCCGTTGTTTTTTTTAACAAAACAGTAAGACATTGTTATGTTGGTTATATTGTTACATTGCATTGAGTCAGAGTATAGCGTGTTTACCCTCCATCCATCTTGCGATGGTACCTCGTTATGGAACCTCACGCTCGCTTGTAATAATGTAAAGAATATTTATCTTGCCAAAATAATTGAGTCTTTCTCCAATACCTTTTAATTTAATATTATGTACAGGCATGAAATGGAACTTATGGTGTTTTTTCTTTCATCTTTATTTTTTTAACTTTTTGGGGTCACTGACACGTTCTTAGGTTTTTTTTATGATATTGGAAGGCAAACAAGCATACGGATTTCCTGATGGTAAGAAATTCACGCCGCCTAGAGACACCAAAGGTGATAATGATGCATTGCCAACATGAGGCCGGGATGTCAGGCCTCGAGCAAAAGTAAGCTTACCGGCTTCCTTACCCTCCGAACCGGAACACGTCATGACGTTATGGCGGCAGGAATAGGTAAGGTGGTGGTACCAATCCAGGTGAGTCGCTGCAAAACTCTACCACCTAGTCAGACGTCACGGTGCTAGTGACGGTAAGCCTATGCTCGCCTTTTACGAGCTGCCTGGGAGGAAGGTAGACGGTCTATTCTGCAAAGGATCCCGGACCAACACAGGGTTAAATCTTTAAACTTGGTTTAGTGTATTATATAGGGTATTTTAATCTAAGAAACTGCAATCAGCCTTTTTTTTTACTACGTCGTTTCTGAAGCAGGGGGTCGCGACCCCCGAGTGGTCGAGATTTTTTTTATCAGTTGAACTGTTGCTAAATAATAAATGTTAACTAGATACGGGTACAATATATTCGATTATTAATCAATGAGTTATAAAGTAATTAAATATAATAAATGAAATAAAAAATAAAAGTATAGCTAATGAAGTAATTGAGATGTAATAAATAACATCAAAAATAAACTTGTATCTCATAAAGTAACTAAGATGCAATAAAAAACATAAAAAATAAAGCCATAGCTTATAAAGTAATCAAATGATAAAAGTAAAATGATAAAAGTATAGTACGAAAAACAGGTGTAAACGGTAAAGAAAGGAATGAAATTTGTAGAAATCAAAGATAAACTTTTAGCTTATAAAGTAATTAAGATGTAATAAAATAAACTTATAGCTTAATTGAATAATTATATACAAAAAAAGTATCTTCACGCCCACATCCCCGAAGAATTAGGCAGAGGTACAACCAGGGCAACCACAACTAGCCGAAGACACTAAGTCCCACAATGTGATATGTGGCAAGCCTATCGCCACCCGGGCTCATTTTCAATCCCAGCAACATTTTTTTATTAGAAAATTGGAAAAACTTTCTTTTCTTTTTGTTGCCCGACCCGGGATCTTAGCCCGGGACCTCATGCAGTCACCAACACCTGAACCGCTAAACCACAGAGGTGATTTATATACATCTCGATGCTCGGGATTGGATATGTGCCCGGTTGGCGATTGGCTTGCCACCTATCACATTGTGGGACTTAGTGTCTTTGGCTAGTAGTGGGTGCCCTGGTTGTGCCTCTGCCTACCCCGTCGGTGATATGGGCGTGACAATACTTCTGATGTTACTGATCAAAATTGTATACAGTTGATATTAACTAGAAATCAATACAAAAGGATTAATCAGAACAAAAGAGTTTAGAACAATGAAGCACCAATTATTAGGAAGCAGGAATACTTATTCATATTGTTTTCACTAATAAGAATTTCAATAATATGAATTTAATTGACACTTCAGTCTGAATAAAACATGGCCGGCTATGCAAATAAAAGTAGTATCTTCACGCCGACTAGCCGAAGACACTAAGTCCCACAATGTGATAGGTGGCAAGCCTATCGCCAATCGGGCACATATCCAATCCCAAGCAACGTTTAAAGTAAGAACATTAAATTTCAATGTATTGGATTTACTACACAATAATTTGACTTAAGGTGTTGACAGACTTCAGCATTCACTTGTAAAGAGCGATTCTGCGAATAATACATCACAGAAAAATAACGAGAACATTTTAGCGAGCATTCTAGCGAGCATTGATTCGACTTTTTTGCCGATCCAAACTTCGGTCGTCGTTCCGCGCCCCACCGCTCTAAGACGTCCCTCCCCGCACCCATGTTTCTCTGTTTTTTTTTTACGTAATGAGAATTACCATTGAACATGAATGCATCGCACGCGAACGTCAAGTCTTCATCGTCAAAACATGATAATGAAGAATATTTTTTAGCGACCATCGACTAGAGCGTTCACTAGAATGCTCATGAAAATATTTATAGCAATGTTTGGCTCTATGCTTGGCTTGGTTCGTTGTTCAGTTCGACATATATAAAAACGGCGAATGCTCGATTCTTTGTTACAAGTGAATGCTCAAGTCTATCAGCACCTTAAGGCTTACTTTAAACTACGTGGCGGTTATGGCATGAAATTGGAGCTAATATTAAACTACTGTACCAAATAAACAAATTATTTTGATGATGAGATGTACATATTTTTTTATAATATTGGAAGGCAAACAAGCAGACGGAGTTCCTGATGGTAAGAAATTCACGTCGCCACACCAAAGATGGTAATGATGCATTGCCAACCTGAGGACGGGATGTAAGGCCTCGAGCAAACTTCAGTTTACTGGCTACCTTACCCTTCAACCGGAACACGTCAACAGCAAGCATTGACGTTATGGCAGCAGGAATAGGTAAGGCGGTGGTACCAATCCGGGCGAGTCGCTGAGAAACTCTACCACCTAGTAAGATGTCACGGTGTTAGTGACGGTGAGCCTATGCTCGCCTTTTACGAGCTGCCTGGCAGGAAGGCAGATGGTCTGTTCTACAAAGGAGCTCGGACCAACACAGGGGAAATAAAACTATATATTTTAAATAATAAAACTAAATATGGTTTTGTAAATTTGATCTGTCTGTCAAGTAATTTAAGAGTCCATTGCAGACAAACATCGTGTCACGTATATTAAATATATTTAAATAGTGACGAGGTCGCAAACTTTTTACTTAACTTTTTTACTTTTTCATGAGTCGCGACCAGGAAGCTAGATAGAAGATAGCTTATTCTACCTACCTTTTGGCTCTTTGGTCGCGACATAAAAAAGGTTGAGAAACGATACATTACGAGATCACTAATACCTGTAATATACAAAACAAATGCGCACCTTTTAAATCAGTACATTTGTTCTGCAGTTATAATGTATCAGCCAGGCATATACGGTATGTATACACGTACTTATACACACATACAGACATATCAAACTTGTTACACCTCTTTTTTCCTCCAAAACAAAACATTTGATGACGATTTTGGACGTTACGTTGTGACTCTATTACAACGCAGGTAAAATACACCCCTCATGCAGTTTTCTTAACATTAACATACTTACTAACTATAAAAAACATCATAGATGAGTTAAAGGATTTTAATATATATATAAAAACTAATGCCACTTTTCTTTGTTATTTTATAACTCAAGAGTGGGCTCACCTATCCAAACCAAATGTTTAGGCTTTGTTCGGACTATTTAATAGATTGTTTATGTGAAGTTTGCATAAAATCGGTTGAGCAATTCTTCGTTTATCACATTGTTTGTAACAAATGAACTCAACAATGGCGGATCACTTTGTTAATAGGTATTTTCAGTCATATTTAATTTTTTAGACGACAACACAACCCTCGCTGTCATATTGAAACTTTATCCAGTTAGTAATTCATATTCAGGTATGTAATTCATACTCTCAAATACGTAGCAAAGCATGTACCGAGCCCCTAGTTGACTTATAAAATTTAATGTTCCAAATACCCTCATATAAACATTTAAAATTGGGTGATTCGAAAAAGATCAGAGTAAATAGATGCTGGTATCGATTTCGATTAAACTCAAACACGCTCCTAATAGACGGCGCCGCAGAAGTAGTGAAAATGCACGAATTTATATAATACAGAGACATTTATGTAAAGAGATTACGATCTAGATAGGATTCCCTCTAGTATTCAGAAGGAGATCGGCGGGCCTAGCACTTGAAGCATACAGCTACTCGATATGATACATATTAGAAAAAAAACGGGTTGCACTCCGTGAGTGGCGGCAGAAGTAAAATTTGAATATTAAAGTATCTTCACGCCCATATCCCCGAAGAGGTAGGCAGAGGCACAACCAGGGCACCCACGACTAGCCGAAGACACTAAGTCCCACAATGTGATAGGTGGCAAGCCTATCGTCAATCGGGCACATATCCTATCCCGAGCAACATTTTTTTTATTAGAAAATTGGAAAAAGCCAATTTTCTTTTGTTGCCCGGCCCTGGATTCAAACCTAGGACCTCATGCAGTCAAGTCCAACAACTGAACCACTAGACCACAGAGGCGATAATAATTTGAATATTAATGTTGTGAATTTTTTATATTTTGGAATGGAGGAATAATTTTGCACGAATTGCTTAAATTATTAGTATGAAAGTACTGTCATTTATATGGTAGTGTACAATATTCATTTATTGCGCTATCGTACACAAACATGACAATACGAACATTGTCTTGCCATTGAACTGCGCCGTCCTACGAATTTTCATCTTACGAAATTTCAGGTCACGTGTCCTGATGCGAGTTTAGAATTTTTTACCCATTGCAATATAAGTGCGCAACGCCGCTAAAGAAGTTTTCACTTCAAAATTATTCCGAAAATGTAGACGAGGCACAACCAGGGCACCCACGACTAGTCAAAGATACTAAGTCCCACAATGTGATAGGTGGCAAGTCTATCGTCAACCACCTCTATTCCCGTGTAAAATTACTTTTAATAGAAAATTGTTTAGTGTTTCTATTTTTTTTGTTGCCCAACCCGTTGACTGAACCCGTGACCTCAAGGAGTCAAGTCTGACGCCTTACCGCTAGACCACAGAGGCGATCCATATTAAATAAGTAAATGATTTCTCGCCTTATACCCGAAGAGTTAAGTAGAGATGCAATGAGGGTTATACTTGTAGGATTAGCCGAACTTACGTACGTCCCCGCAATGTTATACAGAATGTGGCAAATCTGTCGCTAAAATCATTATGCAATTCCAACGACGTGGTTTTTTGAGAAAAGTGAAAAATATCAAGGTTGTAGATCTATTGTATATTATTCTATCAGGGAAAATGTATTTTTCTGTCAGTAAATTAAAGACTTTTATATCTGATAGATATTCTGATAGATCTAATATTTTACTATCAAAATAAAATTTGATGTTTTATATTTCTAAATTATATATTATAAAAACTTGGAAACGCTCAACTTTTTGTAATATCGTTACATAACATTTTTAATCTTATTTTATCATTAAAATTACCTCATTGTTATAAATAATTATTTCACAAGTAGTATAAACAAATTCCAGCATAAAAACCAGCACCAATTTTATTACCACCACGTCAGTTAGATACACAAAGAAATTTACAATATTATATGTAAATCTAAAAAATAAAAAGTGTTTAGATCTTGTCAAATTTTATGCGAGATAATTTGAAATTATTGCTTATATTTTGAAATAAGAACCATCAAAATAGGTATTGTAAAGACCAACAAATAAATAAAAAAACCTGCTTAAAAATTTAAAAATAACTTCCTATGTTTGAAGTTCTTTAAAAAGGAGAACGATTACATGATACGAGTAGGTATTTAAAGGCGTTACTTTGCGGAAATCCACCATAACAGACGTCAAATAAGCCTTTATTTCGCTAATTCCGCGTAAACAGTGTATTCTACCACATAAATGATAGTACTTTCATACTGATAATAATTAAAGCGATTCGTGCAAAATTATTCCCTAACCATTCCAAAATATCAAAATGCACAAAGTTAATATCCAAGTTTTCACTTCTGCCGGCACTCCCGGAGTGCGACCCGTCGTTTTTTTTATAAAAATAAGACTTTCGAAACGATTACCTAGTCTTTGGCATAAGCTTTGGATAAACCACTGCACCGACGTCCTAGCAAGGTCATCCTGTTGCTTTCGAAAAGACTTTCGAAACGATTAAAGTCTTTTCTAAAGCAGCAAGATGGCCTTGCTAGGACGTCGGTGCAGTGGTTTATCCAAAGCTTATGCGGTCTAGCGAGATAGTGTCGCCACAGATTAGTGCAAAGATTTAGTGCTTAGTGCTTGTATTCGGTGCAGATATAAAGACGAATATCTGCTTTAAATATCAAACCTCTATTTGCGACAGCAACAAGCAGAAGTAAGAAGTTTTAAGTAATTAGTGGTCCGAAAATTAATAATCCTTGTTGTCAAAATTCGACTGTGATTTCTATTTTATTTTAATATGATTATGATTTTTGCAATTAAATTTAATAAATAATTTATTAGTTAGTTTGATAACAGACACAATTACGTACATAAAAGGGGTAGATGTGTGTGTGCGTAAACGCGTTTGTGCGTACATGCGTGCCTACATTAAAGTAGTACGCATACATGCGTCTGCGCATCTGGACATTTTGCGTTAATATTTTATTCTCTAATGTAATATGTACATTTTTCATTATTTTAAAATGCATTATTATATTTGTCTTAAAACTGCATATGTTTAAGCTATTACAGAGCTTCTATCGCGGGAGAACAAATTCAGAAATTCCGTAACGAAAATAACCTAACACCTCATCACACCGCTATCTATCGATGAATAGCAGAAGTTTTAATGACTTTTTGATCACGCTTGTCTCTTCAGTTCAGCAACTTGCCTGTAGGTGGCATTGGGTGTATCGGCGTTACTGCGCATGCGTAATCTCCCTTTCTGCCTCACAAAGTCGCCTCTGTGGTCTAGCGGTCCGGGTGTTGGACTTGACTGCATGAGGTCTCGGGTTCGAATCCCGGGTCGGCCAACAAAATGTTGGTCGGGATTAGAAATGTGCCCGGTTGGCGATAGGCTTGCCACCTATCACATTGTGGGACTTAAGTGTCTTCGGCTAGTCGTGGGTGCCCTGGTTGTGCCTCTGCCTACTCCTTCGGGGATATGGGCGTGAAGATACTTTTTTTCTGCCTCACAATCTGGTGACTCATGCCTGCTAACTGACTATTGCTTATGCAATAGCTTTACCGCGGCAGTCTCCGTGTGCCACACGTCTTTTTTTTATCGGGATGATGTAACACCATCGGCTGTAGTAGAGTAGTTTTATTTTTTTACTAGCTGTTCACCGAGACGTCGTCACTGTTGAATAATTTTTATGCCCCATAATAGACACTAAAGCGTCATTTTTTTTAAAGTAGCGTATGTTTGAACTGGGGCCTTTAAATTTTAGCCTTCCAATTACGTAAATGAATTGCTCTTTAAACAGAAAAGTGTAACAAACGGACTAATAAACAGACAGACAGACTTTCACATCTAAAATATTAATGTGGATATGTATTTCTGCTGTCATTCAAATTAGGTACAGTACTCCTATTTAAATTATGCGCTACGGCTTTACACTTTTTACTCTTTTTACACTTTATAATTTAGTTTTTAAATTATGTTATTTTTAAATTTAAATTTAAATGAAATGATTAATTATTACACATAACAACTATATATAGACATCTTTAAAATACATTCGGATATCCGAAGTTTGACCAATATAGCCGAAGCGCATAATTTAAATAGTACTACAGTAGAATATAGTTGTTTATGAGTTTAAAAAATAAAATCATAAGATCCAAATCAATCATCTGTGATCGCCTCTGTGGTCTAGTGGTCCGGGTGTTGGACTTGACTGCATGAGGTCCCGGGTTCGAATCCCGGGTCGGCCAACAAAAAGAAAAATTGGATTTTTCCAATTTTCTAATAAAAAAAAATGTTGGTCGGGATTGGAAATGTACCCGGTTGGCGATAGGCTTACCACCTATCACATTGTGGGACTTAGTGTCTTCGGCTAGTCGTGGGTGCCCTGGTTGTGCCTCTGCCTCCTCTTCGGGGATATGGGCGTGAAGATACTTTCCAAATCAATCAGAATCCCAATCCCCGTGTTGGTCTGGCCATCTTTGCAGAATAGACCATCGTAAAAGGCGAGCATAGTCTTAACATCAGTAATACTGTCACATCTGACAAGGTGCCAGAATTTTGCAGCGACTTATTCGTATTGGTACAACCGCCTTACCTATTCCTGCCGCCATAACGTCATTACATTCGTAGGGTAAGGTAGCCGGTAAACTTACTTTTGCTCGGGGCCTAACATCCCGGCCTCGGGTTGGCAACGCACCATTACCACCTTTGGTGTCTCTAGGAGGCGTGAGTTTCTTACCATCAGAAAATCCGTCTGCTTGTTTGCTTTCCAATATCATAAAAAAATACCATATGGTGGGCAAATCTTAACGTGTTTATTCAATTTTTTCATAAAACAATGTTGCCTGGTATTGAATAAACAGTTTGCCACCTAGTACTTTCCTTTTGTTTGGGTTAAGCTTCTATAAATTTTAAAGAGAGAAAAAAATTCGTCCCAGACAGGATTTGAACCTGTACCCTTTCGTCTCAAGCCAATAAGTGCTCTAACCATTAGAGCTACTGAGGAATCAAATCCCGTGGCGAAGTTTTTAATTATTTTCGTTCCCGATGCGGGTAGTTATGTCATAAAGTAAGTTGTTTGGCATCGGGATATGATGTCTGCATCATCCTTTCGTAGCCAGTCCTTACTAGGTTGAAGAACGCTGAGCTGTAGTTACAGATCGATAACATCTCTGTACCGATTCATATCGCCATAACGTAAGTGACCTAAACCGTTCTTGATGAGTATCAACCATCGTTTAAGGTAACTGTTAGACTTGTTCTATAATCAGATATAAGATAGCGATGCACCAGTAACATCTTTGGTGAGATGGCTGTCTTTAACAAACATAAGAGTTACCTACCTATTTGTTATCTTTTAACTACAAAAACAATATATTGAGGTAAGATTGAGCTTATATTTCTTTCATAACACACATACATAATGCAAATATTATGTAGATAGCCGAGATTACCAATAAATAAATATTAAAAAGGTCATGAAACGATATCGTAAATTGAAACCAAAAATATTACATTAAAAGCTTTTCATTTCTTTTATAAAGTCGACATATTTAAGGTGCGCACTCACTTCGTTGAATTACAATTACAAATAAAAATTCGTTGATACAATTTTTTTATCAAATACGAAAGCGAAAAGTACATCTTCTGGTGGTGATTTTCATATTGTCTACAGTTTGGCGCTACTTTCATTTCAAAAATAAAAAAAATAGGTTTGCTATGTTTTTTATTCGCCTAAATCATATGACACTAGTTGCCTTATATCTGAATGCCTCGAGACTTACTTTCAAATTATACGGGTTATACCTTTTCACCATGCCATGTCAAGTGACATGTGTTACTTTAAGTTTTGCTATGTATCTGTGGAAGTCCTGCCTCTTATTACGTAGTATTTATATACTCTTTGATTGCCTTTAGACTTTAAAAATGTTAACGGTGTGTTGATAATCTGAGGAGGTATATCAAGCTCTTTGCGTAAGTAAGCTAATACCTACTAAACACTGCGTTAACCTGGAACAAGAAATTAACAAGCGCTGACATTATAGCGACATAAGTCGGTTTGAAGTCGCTTATTATTGACGTAGTTATTTTATTTAATACATTTTAGTTTAATGCTGATATGATTTAATTTGATACACATCGGGATAGGTGAAAGTAGATAAAAATGCTCATAAAATAACGAATGGGCTTACCTGAATCAAATTTTAAATGAAACAGTTCGACACTATTCCGCATCAAACAAAAAAATAATTATCGGTTCAGAAACCTCAAGGAAATCGATGTACATCCAAAAAATATATATTCGGACCGAATTGAGAATCTCCTCGATTTTATAACTCGGTTAAAAAGTAGCCAATTGGATTCTCATCATGAAAGAACGACAACCAAACAAACAAGGAAACTTTAACACTTTCGATTTGAGTACAGTTTTTGTTTTATGTTATACGAGCAAAAGTAAGTTTACCGGCTACTTTATCTTCCGAACCAGAACACGTCAAGTGCTGACGTTATAGCGGCAGGAATAGATAAGGTGGGGTACCAATCCGGCAAGTCGCTGTGAAACTTTATCACTTTTTTTTATGATATTTGTAGGCAAACAAGCAGCCTAGAGACACCAATGGTAGTAATGTTTCGTTGCCAACCTGAGGTCTGGATGTTAGGCCTCGAGCAAATGTAAGTTTACCGCCTACTTTACCGTCCGAACCGTAAAACGTCATGACGTTATGGAGGCAGGAATAGGTAAGGCGTTGGTACCAAACCGGGTGAGTCGCTGCGAAACACTACCATCTAGTCAGATGCCACGGTGCTAGTGATGGTAAGCCTATGCTTGCCTTTTACAAGCTGCCTGGCAAGGACGGAGAAGGACGAGGTAAAACTGTCTTAATTTCAGTTTTATTTAAAAGCAAATAAATTTGATGAATGGCAAAGCCGCCTCAAATTGCTAAAGTGCTATAAGTGAGTATGAACCCTTATTAGGAGAGGCAAATATATTTATTTATGTACTGAAATAAACATTTACTTTTCGCGTTCGACAGTGAGTTTGTTTGATATTCGATCTTATTTGGTTGTCGTTGTATATTTTGTTGAATACATAGATTTCTGTCCAATTTATCTCTCTTTCAGAAACTGGCTTCTTAGGGTCCTTGAATTCACCATACTAGGTGACCATGTACCATGTACATTAACCTATCGTACGTCATAATTTTTAAGTTATAATTTTTTTTACAAATTATTTTTAAAAATTATTAGGCTGTCCTGACGGTAAGGGAGTGGTAAGAAATACCTGTCACACTTAGACACTATAAATGTTATGCACTAGTGAAAACCATGAACCTAAGTTGCTAAATACTTACGTATAATACTAAACTCTTACGTATTATTACAAAGAAGTATCTTCACGCCCATATCCCCGAAGAGGTAGGCAGAGGCACAACCAGGGCACCCACGACTAGTCGAAGACACTAAGTCCCACTATGTGATAGGTGACAAGCCTATCACCAACCGGGCACATTTCCAATCCCGAGCAACTTTTTTATTATTAGAAAATTAGAAAAATCCAATTTTCTTTTTGTTGCCCGACGCGGGACTCGAACCCGGGACCTCAAGCAGTCAAGTCCAACAACTGAACCGCTAGACCATAAAGGCGATTATTATAGATGTATTATTATATATATTGGAAGGACCACATCCCACATGGTCAAATATTTTAAATCAAATTTATAGACCATGTGATATGAAAAATAACATTACCGATTTTTTTTTCATTTATTTCAAAGATAAACTTTGCCTATAATTCATTTATAACAAAATTAGCTGCTCCGGCCAAATTCGTTCCACACGTTCAGTTTGTAAGGGAAAAGTTAAAATCTTGTTTTTCCTAGTTTCCTCACAGTCGAACGGAATAAAAGTATCCTATGTCCGTCTTCTGGTTCTTAGCTACCTCTTGATTAATTTTAAGCCAAATTGGTTCAGTGGTTCTGGAGTTATACAAAGTGCAACTAACACGGCTTTCTTTTATATATCTAGTACCCTTAAATGAGCAATTCTTGTATATATACGAGTATAATTGGAATCTCGGAATCGGCTTCAACGATTTTCATGAAATTTAGTATGTCCCCTACATACTAAATTTCCCCTACTATGTTTCGGGGGCGATAAATCGATCTAGCTAGGAATCATTTTTAGAAATATCATTTTATTCGTGTTTAAACTAAAAAAATTATTCGTTTTTAAAATGAAAGATATGATTCTTTCTTTTTTGTTGTTGTTCCAGTTGTTCCAGCAGATAGCGTTGTTAAGTGACACGAAGTCAATGAGTGTTTGCTAACAAAATTTAAATTATGGGTCGTACTTAAATATGATTTCCAAAAAACCACAATTTATCAAAAAAAATACTCATAAAAAAAACCGGTCATCCAGGTACTATAGATTATAGAAGAACCGGATCACTTTACTTATCACGTATTAAATACCTAACAAGTTCTTATTAACAATAAGTTTTCTACAAATGTTTCCTTGTCTTCTTCATTTTAAGTCAAATAGATGAGTTTATTCTGTTGTTCTGTGGGATAAAAATGAAAAAAGTATTTTAATCATAAGCTTATTCTGTTGTGCTGTGGGATTAAAATGAAAATGTATTTTAATCATGAGCTTATTCTGTGGGATATAAATGAAAAATTATTTTGATCAAGTTATTTTTCTGTCAACAAATTTGAACACCTGTTTCGGAAGGACCCTATACGGTGCGGGTAGTCTATGGAGCCAGGAGTTGGGTATGTCAGAGAAGGCTGAAAAGTAGGATTAGTGCGGTAGAAATTAGACTTCTACGAAAATTCGCTGTTGTACTCGGGAAACAAACCCAGGACCTCATGAAGTCAAGCACAACACCTGGACTGCTAGGTAACAGAAGCGATAGAAAAAGAGATAGAGAGGGGAGGAGGAGCGGAGGTTAAAAGATTCATTATCAACTAGACCACTGGTGGAAGTGCTGTACAGCTTGTCTGGATAGATTTGTACAAGGGGCCTACAATCCTAACCTAAAAAAATTTTGCGTTTGTAATATTTATGATCATATAACGTTACGTATACGTTTATCTCTTACCAACAGGAGCCACATGCTTGGTAGCTTTCTTGTAACATCAAAAAATTCAAAAAATATTGGAACTGTGAAGTATTTTAGCAATCTTTTCGCTTTGCATAATTGTATGTTTATAGCATAGATTTGGTGTCTATGGTCTATACTGTATGGAAGAAAGAGTTTTTCATATACTAGTGGATCCCATTGGTCGAAATTCGACCATATAGACTGCAGGCCCATGCCAAAAATATATGGGTCATATGAACCATCAGGTGACGTATATAGGACGATATAAGAGCATTAAATAATAAGATTCAGCACTATGCCGTCACCTGTAAGCTGTCCAACTGAGTGCAGGTGAGAATTCAAAAGTGCAGGTAGAGTAAGTCTGTTGTGGTCCCTTATTTTTGTACGGCATATTTATCATTGGAGTAGAAGCTGTACTGAAACAGTATGAAACTGATGCCGTACAGAATCAAGTGGCCAAATTTAAATTTAATTAAAAAAAAAAAACCGATTTCTGGCACACCATTTTGTACGGCACTACACGCTTTCTTATTATTTGTTATGGTTCTATCGACGATAGCAATGCCGTACAAAAATAAGTGACCAAAACGGACTTACTCTACCTGCACTTTTGAATTCTCACCTGCACTCAGTTGGACAGCTTACAGGTGACGGCATAGTGCTGGATCTTATTATTTAATACTCTTGTATCGTCCTATATACGTCACCTGGTGGTTCATATGACCCAGCTATTTTTGGCATGGGCCCGTAGTCTATAGTAAATTTTAATATCTTATTGATAAGAACGCCATCTTTATTTCTTAATACCAACTACTTTGTTTCCAAACTGTATAATTATAGTTTGTGTGCCGTCTGTGATCTTTTATCGTTGTCATCAATATATTTGTTTAAGTGTGCCAAATGCACCATGTATTACGTGTTTTATTTTTTAAATTACTTTATAAACATTATCATTAAAAATATTAGTGTTCTGCACTTCTATTACTCATAAACTATAAGTGTGCCAAATTTGATACTCCTCCGTCAGCGCAATTTTCGTAAAAAGGAGGCCAAACATTTTGCTTCACGTATTAATATATAGATACTAGAAAAAAACATAAAAACTGGGTTGGTGTGATGTTACGCTCGTCAATCGCATTGGCAATAGCGAAATCGGAGACGGAGCAAGGGGAGTCGAAAAGAAAATATTGGCTTAAAAATGAGGAAAGGGCTACCCGTCCGTTCGGTCCGTTGGTTCTCACATGTGGAAAAAATAGCAGATGTTAGATTGATAAAACATATATGCAAAGAGAATATGGATAACATTAAATACGAGGTTAACATTCCACGAAGCCATTCCCGGATATTATCCAGAATCTAAAAAAATCATATTTGTATGAATATGGAGGAGATTAGACAGGAATAGGGTTGTCAGGTTGCCAAATCTAAAAGCCGGACAGTCCAGCCAGTTTGGCCGGACTTTTGTGTAGAAAAGCCGGACACCCTACATTATTGAGCAGTTTGTCTCAGCATTAGGTACAACAAAAAAAATATGTAATATGTAAAACTAAGCATTTTTTAATTTTTTTTTATGATAATCTTGATAAATTCTAGACCGATGCAACATTCGCCTCTCGTCGCCTGCGTTCGGCGCTTGGTCGTTCATGATATGTAAAAACACTAGAAAGCCGGACACGCTGTGATTTGGCCGGACATGCAACCAAAAAGCCTGAATGTGTCCAGCTTTATCCGGATGCCTGGCAACGCCAGGCTGGAAAGTCACGAATTGCACTGTTGATCTTTTACTTTTTAAATTTTTATAAAACTTTATTGCATTTTTCATACAATGGAAACTTAAAACTTAGTCGAAAAGTATCTTCACGCCCGTAAGAGGTAGACAGAGGCACAAAGAGGGCACCCACGACTAGCCAAAGACACAAGTCCCACAGTGTGATAGGTGGCAACCCTATCGCCAACCGGGCACGTATCTAATCCCGAGCAACATTTTTTTAAATAGAAAATTGGTCCAGCACCCAGGACCTCGTACAGTCAAGTCCAACACCTGAACCGCTAGACCACAGAGGTATTAGAATACTTAAGTACGTAATAAATTAAACAATTTTACAAAGAAAAGTAATCTATCCATTACAAAACGAGTTTTATTTTGCAATACATTTCTGTTCATTTCAGGACCATGTTATTAATTTTATCGGGGGGTAGTTTTGACCCACTGAAAAAAAAATCAGTTACTGCTACTGAAAATAACAACTTTTTGTTTAAAGTACTCATGAAGACCATGACATCCAAAATTCATGAAAACCGCAGATTATTAGATATTTCCATGACCATCTCTGAATCATGGCTTAAGTTTCAGAAAAAGAACTATCAAAATAAATTCGTTATTGGGCAACATAAAGATATACAAAAAACATCAACAAATTGATAACATTTCCAAAGTCGGTCTAAAAGAGTAACTATTATATGCTAGAATAATTCTCATTTACTTCCCAGTAATAATTTCAAATTCATGAGCAATTTGCCCAATAGAAAAACGTTTTGAATAAAATGTCGCTGCGAAACTCTGCTTTACAATTTTTATGGTACTCACGTATACTTTATTTTAAAACGAATACTTCATTACCAACAAGACTATTAGTGGCAGAGCGCCGTGCTGCAAAGTGTCTGGGAATACCACTACCGCCTCATTTATTCCTGCCACAATAGAGACATAGTAATGTTCATATATTAGGTAGACGAGTCTATTGCATCCTAGGACCGGACTCAATAAGCCTGACAACTCGGTCACAGTACAGCAACGCACCTAAGATATCTTTGGTGTGGTTTTTCGCTATCTAATCACACGAAAAATATTATTGATAACTGAAACCGTGACAAATCCTAGATAGTATAGTTTTGAAATTAAGATTAGTGCCACCGTATAACCATTCCGATCGTCGAAGTATCAGTGCTTGTCGCTGTTTTGTTCCGGTTTAGGTATTTAAGTAGTTGGGGAACTTGCTCATCAAAGTATTAACATCTCATCACCATGCCGCCAACGTATGCTTGCTACTTTTGTCTAAGGGTAGGATAGTTGCCTACGACCAAACAAACGAAAAAGTTAGAGGTCTCTAGCTTCCTCCTAACGTAAAGAACACTGGTTGTATCCTAGAATTTCAAAAAAGAAAATGTGCGTTACCAATATTCACATAAATTATGACTCCAAGAAGCAGAGAATATAATCACTACGTTTTACCAAGAAGGATGAGATTGGCATACGTCTTTTTGAAGTGAAACTTCTTTATCAGGGTTGGAAAAAAAATTAGTGTAACATATTTTCGTTACGCGTCACAATTTTCCGTTACAAGCCATCTTCGTTCTTATCCCTACCACGCGTGATTCGAAGTATACTTTCTTTATTTACCCAATTTCTGTAAAGTTGCATATTATAGTAAATTATTTTTTGAAAAATAACGTCATAAGGATGTTTCACTTCTTCACTTCTTACGAGTGTACGCTAGTACACGCACACATTTTTTTATATGATTGTTACACGATTACTCCATAATTTGTGGATATATTTTGGTAGTCCTTTTCTCGAAGGTAGATAATGATTCATAGGTCAAATGACTCCAGTTAAATATGATTTCTATAGCTCAAATTAACGGTTTTTGAGTTACAATTAACGACAAAATATTTCTTTGTATGTCTAAACGGAATTGTAATGAAATTATAGTTAGTTTTCTGCAGTTTTATTTTATTCAAATACTCAAAAATAAGTTGGTTTTAATAAAATCTCTTTACTATTTTCACAGTTCTGTCCTGTTTAGGTATATTATTATACTCTTTGACAGTTCTTTAGAAAATATGACGTCATCCATGACAGACGAATCATGATTTGATATGTTTTAGATTTTTATTTACAGGTTATATAATTGTTTTTAAATAAAAGGCATTAACGATACCGTGATACGGAGTGAAAATTCATTAAAATGAATAATACGAGTAATTTAGAGGTAAAAGTAAGTTTAACAGACAAAGACGAAAATATGAAAACAATGCCCAAATTAGACAGTGATATTCTGGGTAAGAAAGCGATAGTAGAAAGAAATACCAAAATAGAAGACGAGAAGACTGAGAGGAGAGAGGAAAATGACAAAAATAACGTTAATGATTACGAGAAAAGTGATATTATTGATCTGAAAGTACTTGACGATACATCACTTGAAATTGTCAAACCACAAAAAGAAAAAGAAAGTAATTTTGAAAAAAATAATAAAAAATATTTCCAGAGTGTCTGGGCTTATAATATGCGTATGTACTTTTTTTTTTATAATGTACTCACTCATTCGTGCATTCCCTAAATCGGTAACGGGTTTTCAAAAATTTACCTTTTATAGAATCTAATTGCAAGTACTTGCTATCGTTGGCACTTGGTGGAATTCCATTGTATACATACGTTTTTTTAAGTAACTCTTGTACTTATCCACTATCCACTTTATTAAACACTTTCTGTTACTCTGCATCCAACCGATTTCACTTTTTATAGCATCATCAGGGCTTTGACTGCTAAAGATCTTAACTACAAAATACTGTAGTGTGTTAACTACAAAAAACGTGTGTAAAGTAAGGTACTCTCGTAACCTCTACCCACCCCTATCTACCTACTAGGCAATCCATAAAAGTCAATAACCCCGTGGATCTAGGTGGAAGAGTACTGCGGCAACTTGTCCAGTTTGATATCATCACCATATTTATCCCTATCACCAACGTTTACGCTCGCCACTGTCTACAGTTCAGGGGTAGGGTAGCTGGTAAGAACATGCGAAAAGCTTATCATTCCAGTCGTGGACTGGATCCACCACCATCTTTGGTGTCTAAATGCGACGTATATTTCTTAACTATACGAAAAACTACATAACTTTTTGCTTTTCATTGCTATTACAAAATATTTTTTTGTATATTATTTTTGTTTAAAACCAAGTAATGTCCTGATGGTTTGAAATACATGGCACGTAAAGACACTAAAGATGTTATATGTGCGTTGTCAATCTAACATGTTTCGCAATGAAATAAACTAACAACCATCTTTTCTAAACTTGAACACGACATTGGCGAGCATCAACTTTGTAGACATATGGAAACGACTCTACCACCTAGAATAAATAGGGTTTTGACTTTTTGGAAATCTTCAGGTGACCAACAACAACAGAGTTATGGTAATCAACCACAAGGAGGTTATGGGCCACCACAAGGAGGTTACGGTCCCCAACAAGGAGGTTACGGTCCCCCACAGGGTGGTTATGGCCCCCCACAAGGAGGCTACGGTTCACCACAAGGAGGTTATGGCCCTCCGCAAGGTGGTTATGGCCCTCCACCAGGTGGTTATGGCCCTCCACCGGGTGGTTATGGCCCACCACCAGGTGGTTATGGCCCTCCACCAGGTGGTTATGGCCCTCCACAAGGAGGTTACTATGGTCCACCACAGGACCGTGACGGTAGGTATTATTCTAAAATCAATTATTCTTGAGACCAAAAACCCTTTGCTGGTTGCATTCGATTCACTTACTTATTCCTGCTAGAAAGCACTGTCGAGTTCCGTCTAGGGGCCAAGTAGCCGGCAAACTCAGGATAGTGAACAAACACGAACGAAAAAAAAGCGAAAGATTTATTTTCATCTTTTTTCTACGGCATTAGACAGCAAACAAGTTCACGGCTCCCCTCAAGATAAGAGACAAGTGAAAAGTGATAGACGAAGTCCTGCGAGCAGGATGATGAAAAAGTGCAAAATTTTATGTAGAATAGACCATCTGTCTCTCTGCCAGGCAGCTCGTAAGAGGCGAGCGTAGGTTGCTAACAGAAACTTGGAGTTCTCAGCAGCAAGTTACCTATGTCAGGATCTAACGCCTTACCTATTTGTGCCGCAATAATGACAGTGTCATATTTCATTTTGGAAGGAATGGTAGCCAGTGGATTTGTATTATGGGCTCTAAACCCAGGCCACATGATTATCTCTTATCGTCCGGAAAGCAGTTAATGTTTTCCTTATCTTAAAACCACGAAAAGAGTATCTATAGATTCTATATCGATTACCCTATACGCTGAATTAGAATATGACACTGTCATTATGCCTTTAATGTTCCTACATTTATGGCAAATGGCGTTTAAAATTTTATCACAATCAGCTCAGGGTATGTAAGACGTGATGTACAATTGACGTACAATTTCAGAATATGGCGGCGGTGGAGGGACGGACTATGACCCTGAAACTCGGAATCCATTTATTAGAATGGTTTTTACAATTCTTTTTTTCATGCTTGTGGCAACAGCAGCATTTATACTGGCTGTTTTAATTGTGTAAGTACAAAATAAAAAATGTATGCGTGTACTAGCGTACACTCGTAAGAAGTGAAGAAGTGAAACTTCTTTATGACGTTGTTTTTCAAAAAAAAAATGACTATATGCAACTTTACAGAAATTGGTTAAATAAAGTTTATTGCCAATCCCTACTCCGCTGGAGAAAGTATACTTTGAATCACGCGTGGTAGGGATAAAAACAAAGATGGCGCGTAACGGAAAAATGTGACGCGTAACGAAAAACTGTTACACTATTTTTTTTTCCAACCCCGATAAAGAAGTTTCACTTCAAAATATGATCAAATGATTTATGAGTATGTGTGTATCTGTCTGTCTACATGTGGTATCATTACTTCTGAACGAAAGGACCGATACGATGCGGTTTTTTGTTTGAAAGCTGACGTGTTCTAGAATATTCTTAACTACTTTACAATAAATATGCATTGTCGAGGGTTATTTTTATTGTAAGGTTATAGATTTTGCAACCATAAAGGCAAGTGTCCTTTACTTTAATGTTACTTTACTTTACTTCGTAAAATTGTATATTATACAATATGTATATTGTCAAAATGTACACGAACGCGAAATCGGAATGGTTAGCATAAAAAAATAAAATTTAATTATGTGTGCAACTTTAGATATATAAACGTTCGCAATTATGCAATAAATAGTAAATCTTTATATATAAGTATATAACTCTTGTGTTTGTGTGTTTGTCACTGAACTCCTTTTAGACGACTGGACGGATTTTGATGATTTTTTTGTGTATTCAAGGGAATTCGAGAATAGTTTAGATTCATAATTTGGTCTCCTGGAAAATGTTTTTGGAGTTTAAGAAACGATTTGAGTTATAAGGCCCGGTACGGAAATTTTATGAGTAGTAAAATCAAGTGTAAAACGAAAAGTTGACGTTGTTGACGTTACGTAGAAAGAGACAAACATATATATCTGTAGGATTGAACGTGTAAAAGAATGAGATGGAATATGTTACACAGCGTATCTCATTCTCGGGATCTCCTCCTGCGCGATACTTCGTAATCTTCGTGCAGGAGGAGTCGCTATCTATTAAAATACTGACTATTTGGATCACACTTCAAATGTCTGCGATGATACTAATTTACGAAGAATTAACATAACTAAATCTGCTGTAGGAGACATGTGTGCTGCAAGATACATTTCGTAAGGAGTAAACTCCAATCCTGCGTCGTAGCTGCCACACACACACTTTTAATTATTTTTCTAACAATAAGCAGTTGTTGATTTTGAAATGTTTCACATCGGATCCGACACATTGCGTTACTGTAAGAAGCATTAATGTCAAGCCATACGAAGTTTGCTGGGTCAGCTAGTAGGTTTAAAAAGTAAAGCCCGCTCACCTTCGTGAGTTGCGAAAACTAGATGACAAAAAACAGTTTTTTTTTTAAATGATTACACATTTCAAAAAACATTTTTAAATGGTACCTTCCACGTCAGAAAAAAAGTTGTTATGTATCTCAAAGTTTTAATATTATGACAGAAATCCTTGGACAAGTTACACAAATTGAATCTGACTCTAAAATAAGCAAGTAATATATTTGTGTTATGGGTGTTACTCAACGATTTTAATATCCTACTAACGTTACGAATGCGAGTGCTTGTATGTTTGTTTGTTACTCCTTCACGCAAAACTGCTGAACCGATTTTCGTGAAATTTGGCACACACACAGAGGGTACCTAACTTGGATTAACACATAGGACAGTTTTTTATCCTGAAAAAATATTCCCGTGGGACCAATAACCACACGGGCAAATGCAAGTGCATTATAATTGAAATCATAGATAGCTGACGAGATTTTAATGATAATTCGATGTATTTCCTAATGTTTCACAGTTTCCTATCGACTTTGAAACGCTGGATTTTTTTTGTATAATATATTTTTTTTAATTGAAAATGTTGATTAAATAAAATACATTTTTTATTAATTTTTGCAATTGTTTTAGGGACGAGTTGCATATGTTCTATAGATCAAAAGGATTAGTATACTACATAGGTTCTGGGTAAGTAAATATTTTTGTTGCTTAAGATAGCGAACAAGCATACGGCTTTCCTGATAATAAATAAGAAACAATCGTTGCTCATAGACACAATAAATAAATAAATATCTCTGGACAAATTATACAAATTGAATCTAACTCCAAAGTGAGCAAATAATATGCTTGTGTTATGGGTGTCAGTTAACGATATTAATACATAGAAATACTTAAATATATACCAGAATATATTCAATAAACACCCAGACCCGGAAATGCAGACATATAAATGTTCATCACACAAATGTCTGACCCCGTCGGGAATCGAACTCGAGACTCGCTGTTGGTAGGTGTAGTTAGGCGTGTACGTGAGCCACTCGACCAACGATTTATTATTATTAGCGCTTTGCTGTCTAAGGCCTCTATGTTAGGCCTGATGTGCAAGTCTATCAGTTACTCTACACTCTCTCCGGAACATGACACTGTTATAATGGCGGCAACAATAGGTAAAGCAATAAAGATGTTGCACATCACCACAGTTTTTGTCAATAATGTCTCATTTGACCTGCCAGGCGAATGGTTTAATCTTCGCAAAGGATCGAGTATAATAAGGGAAAAACTTTTTTTATGATATTGTAAAGTAAACAAGAAGACGGATTTCCTGATGTTAAGGAATTCCCGCCGCCTAGAGACACCAAAGTTAGTGATGGTGCGTTGCCAACTTGAAGCTGAGATGTTGGGCCTCGAGCAAAAGTAAGTTTACCGGCTACCTTACCCTCCAAATCGGAACACGTCATGACGTTATGGCGGCAGGAATAGGTAAGGCGGAGGTATCAATCCGGGTGAGTCGCTGCGAAACTCTACCACCTCGTTATATCTCACGGTGTTAGTGACGGTAAGCCTATGCTCGCCTTTTACGAGCTGCCTGGCTGGAAGGCAGATGGCCTATTCTGCAAAGAAGCCCGAACCAAACCTAACCTGACTTACCGACCAACGAGGTGATCATAGCCCTTACAATAAGTTTACGGCTTTTTAAGTTTTGTATACTCGCTACCGCCTCTGTAAATTGTATGAAAACTTTGAACAGCACCCTCTGTTTGTAACTAAGGGAAACACATTTTAAGAACAAAACTGTCATAGATTTCGACACGTAACTTACCGAACGTAATCTATACCAACTCATGGTAAAGGCTCAGATGGTTCAACGACACGCGGACGAAGTCACGTATCATATATTTACTTTTCGTATTTGCTGGCCCGCAGTCTCCACACTATAAATCAGTTCAATCTCATTGTCAATAAAACAGTTTCCAGCTTTGTTTTGTTGGCCGTTTATAAAACCACAATCATGCATGTGGGTAGTTTGATAATTTTCACATGTAGTTGTCATCTTTATTTCAGCGGTTTTTTTATTATTTCTCTCCTGTTTTTTCGAACTTGTAAAAGGTTAATAGTCTAAGATCCGAAGTATGATCGACCTACACCAAGCTGAAAATAGGATGAAACCGGTTTTATAGCAAATCTGGTATATCAGAAAATATATTAAAAATGGGTAGCCTAAAAAATACTTGGACATGTTTTTTTCATTTTTTAAAATGTGTTTTTTTTTTATTAATTGGTGCAATATTATGGTTTTAATCCGACCTAAGTCCTAAAGTAGGTATAAGGCGAAGTTGCAGAAGTTGGGTTGCCTGTTCAATATCTGGATTGCCAGAAATAAAAAGATATTTTTCGATGCTAATTACTTTCAAGGAATCGGATAATAGAAAAAAATATATTTCACCATGTGTGCAGTTTTGTTACAATTTTTACAATTTTTATCATATTTTTGTTGATATATTATAGAGTTGCCTGAAAAAAATTTGAAACATGAAATACATTTTATATAAATAATTGGAAATGTTCAGTCCAGGATTTGTTGAGGCAACCCACTTGTAATATGATCGCTAATATACTTACTTGACTATATGTTTTATTCGATTATCTAGTATCGCCTCTGTGGTCTAGCGGTTCAGTTGTTGGACTTGACTGCGTGAGGTCCTGGGTTCAAATCCCGGGTCGGGCAACAAAAGAAAATTGGGTTTTTCCAAATTTCTTATAAAAAAAATGTTGCTCGGGATAGGATATGTGCCCGGTTGGCGATAGGCTTGCCACCTATCACATTGTGGGACTTAGTATCTTCGGCTAGTCGTGGGTACCCTGGTTGTGCCTCTGCCTACCTCTTCGGGGATATGGGCGTGAAGATACTTTTTTTTTATTCTTTTATCAGCTCGGTGTAAGTCGATGTAGGTTCAGATTTTCTACTATAAGTTTTATTATATTCATTACACTTTTCTTGCAGCTTCGACTCTTCCATTAAAACAACTAAATGAGTTACTTGACATTTAACTGAGCTTATTTCTTTTAAAATCAACTACTTGCTATCAAAAAATCTATTGCAATTTGTCTAGTTTTGGAGACCACCTCCAACAAATTGACAAAAATATTAATGATTTTTTTTCAAGTATTGCTAAAAAATATAAATAACCATCGTATTTAATGACATATGTATCGACGCATGGTTATTAGTATTCATAAATCTGTCTTAATTTCTTATCTACTATTATTAATTTTATTTATTATTATTAGATAAAAACTCTCGTCTTACTTTCAAGAAAAGAGAATTTCTTTGCCATAGCTTAGACTCTCTGCGGTAATATAAATTTGCTTTATGTTTTTGTTTAGTTTTGTTTGTTTTATTTTTTTATGTTATGTGTGTAAGTTTATTTATCTGCACACCAGGTCTACTTACTTCATTTAATACTGGTTGGCTGGAAGAAATTTATTTTGTTAGAGATAAGATCGCCTTTTTTACTTTATAACTTTTAAGTATATTTTGTTATATCAGTTGAGTTGAGTATAAATATTCTATATATATAAAGAAAGTGGTGTTAGTTACACTATTTATAACTCAAGAACGGCTACACCTATTAGGCTGAAAATTGGTAGGGAGGTAACTTAAAACCGGGAGAAGGACATAGGATACTTTTATCCTGTTCAATTGTGAGGAAACTGGGAAAAACAACATTTTAATTTTTCCCATACAAACTGAACGGGCGGAACGAAGTTCGCGGGAACAGCTAATTAATAATAATAATGAAAACGGTAGAACAAAATTTATCTCATTTCGTTATATTATCACGAGATAATAATCCTTGTGTTGGTCCAGACCAATGAGCCCAGGCTCCTTTGGAGAACAAACCATCTGCCTTAAGGCCAGGAGGCTCGTAAAAGTCAAGAATAGTTTTACCGTCATTAACACCGTGACATCCTACTAGCTGGTAGAGTTTGGGAGCAACTCGCCCGGATTGGTACCACTGCCTTACGTATTCCTGCCACCATAACGTCAGTGCTTGACGTTGACGTGTTCCGATTCGGAAGGTAATTTAGCCGGTAAGCTTACTTTTGCTCGAGACCTAGCATCCCGGCCTCAGGTCGGCAACGCACTATTACCACCTTTGGTTTCTCTAGGCGACGTGAATTTCTTACCGCCAGGAAATCTGTTTGCTTATTTGTCTTCCAATGTCATAGAAAAAGTGTTTTTTTTTTATTTTTATGGTTACTTTTTTGCAGAATATTAGTAATTGGTATGAGTTTTATAATGGCGTGCAGTCCCTGCGTTAGAGTTCCTCCATTCAATATTATCTGCCTATTTCTAGCAGTAAGTATTTTATTTTCTGTGTTAATCTTAGTATATAAATTACGTGTCACGTTGTTTGTCCGTGATGAACTACTAAACTACTAAACCGATAAAAATCAAATTTGAACACCGTGTGCGGTTTGATCCAACTTGGAAGATAGGATAGCTTACATTTCAATTTATGATAAAAAAATTACCATCCGAGCGAATCCGGGACAAGCAGCTAGTATACGAAAGTTTCAGAAACGAATTTGTGTGTGTGTGTGTGTGTGTGTTTGAAAAGAGTGTTTCTTGTAAGTATTGTAATGAGATTACTCTCTGACTCGCCTATATGGTCTAGCGGTGCAGGTGGTGGACTTGACTGAATGAGGTCCCGGGTTCGAATCCCGGGTCGGGCAACAAAAAGAAAGTTTAGTTTTTCCAATTTTCTTAGAAAAAAGAAATGTTGCTCGGGACGGGATATGTTCTCGGTTGGCGATAGGCTTGCCATCTATCACATTGTGGGACTTAGTGTCTTCGGCTAGTCGTTTGTGCCCTGGTTGTGCCTCTGCCTACTTCTTCGGGGATATGGACGTGAAGATACTTATTACTCTCTGACTAGCCCGCAAAGGATTCAGCGTGAACATATGCAGTTATGTAATATTTTGTTGAGAACTTTAAAAATTCTATTTCGGTTTTTCTAGATATTGGTTATAACATATTATAATATTACAAGCCCTCCCGTCAAGTTTCGTTCTATCTGACATTGACGACTAATAACAGTTTGTTTAGGAAAATATGAGATATTGTTTTTCCCATTTTCGTAGCAGATTTTTCTGTTTTAATATGTTCAAAACCTTTCTTGAATTTCCAATAATATTTGAATATAGCAGTTTTTTTCCATAATCATTAATTTTCGTATTCATATTGAGTAAAATTTATGCTCAGTAAAACTTGAAAAACCGATTTTAACTATGTTTGTGATGTTAACCTTTTCGCCGCTATTGACTTGCTATAAAGTCGGTGCATGTTGTGCCCCCATGATTTTATCAAGTCGTGGTTTTGATCAAGTTTTACAAGTATGCTTATTGCTTAATTATTTCATGTTTTCTATCTCTTGTTAAATCTATGGTTAAATCTTCGATTGATGAAACTTACACACCCGGTATCCTATCCGACATCCGGTATCCGGGACCCGGTATCTGGCATCTGGTGCCCGGCATCCGGTATCCGGCTATAGAATTACGGCAACATGAAAACATTGTTTACGCGTAATTCATTGCTTGGCGTCAGTGGCATTATGTTGATTCATTATGATGGCAGCATAAAGGTTAGAAAAATTATCATATAGTGAAACGGTGCCTCTATTTCACTATACTTATATGAGATTTTTTTTATTAAAATAAAAAAAAAAGTAAAAAAAAGAATTATCATATAGTGAAATGGGGGTACCATTTCACTATGTGATAATTCTTTTTATGTAAAATACCTAAAGATTCTGAGATGGTCCTACTCCTACATGAATTTTGTCAACATCACCAATAATGTGGTCAACATAGACAAACATTTATACACTATTAAAAGTAATTAAAAAACCGCTAGTCGGGTCATGATAAGATTAATATGCGACCATCCCAAATAAAAAAAAAATTGTAACTTATTTTCCAACGAATCGCGCAACAATAAAACAAAAAATAAAGACATACAGTTAAATTGAGAATGTCCTTTTTTCAAATCGGTTAATTAGTCAATTTTGGTGACATTTTGTACAATTCTATTTAAGATTTGGCAGAGGCACAACCAGGGCACCCACGACTAGCCTAAAACACTAAATCCCTCAATGTGATAGGTGTACATAATATAATATAATAGGCCCATCAGTAACCGGGCACATGTCTAATCCCGGGCAACGGTATTTTTTGTTAGAAAATTGAAAATATGCATTTCCTTTTTTTGTAGCCCTACGCGTAGATCGAACCTGGGACCTTAAGAAGTTAAGTCCGAAGCTCAACCACTAGAGCATAAAGGCGATAGTATTTGTGTATTAATTGTTAATAAATAAATGGTGTAAAAACTTATTTTTTATGTTTCAGGTAGTTGTTATGAGTAACTTCGCCGCTTGTGTTACAGCTAAACATAAGACCGACATTTTGTTTTACGCCTTCTTAGCAACGACTGCTACTGTAGTTGTGTGTATGATATTGGCTTATACTAGTGTGAGTATTGCTTCTCTAGCGTTTTTATAGATGAAAAGTTAAGGGGGCAAGCAGGTCACCTAATGGAAAGTGCTGACCGTCGCTCAAAGGAACCCGTCACTAGGAGTATCAAAGATACGTTGCGTATCTTCGAGGAAAGAGTACGTCTTATTGTTTAGGTTTATAAGTCGTAATCTAAATATTAATATTGATGCCAAAACTGAGGACCCCTTTTTACGAAAATTGCGCTTTCGGAGAAATATGAAATTTGGCACACTTATAGTTTATGTCACAGAATTCCGTCACTAGGAGTTTCATAGATTTTCCCGATCTTGCATTGCATTGCCGATCTTCAATAAGTCCATTTATGAAAAAAAAATAGGTATCTAGCAGGTAGCTATCTAGCATGTCAGAGCACTCAGCGCGTAGGTACGGAGCGCGCTCTGCCCATAAACATCAATATTTGCGATGTCATATCTTAATATTTAGTATTGAGGGATACTAAAAGAAAAAAACACGTATTTAATTATTTTCACTTAAGATCAACATATTCAAATTTGGATGGTGATTAAAAAGTCAGGGTGTATATTGATGCGTGATGCAAAAACTTAGGACCTCTTTTGACGAAAATTGCGCTTTCGGAGGAGTGTGAAATTTGGCACACTTATAGTTTATGTGTAGAAGTGAAGAACGATAATATTTTTTAATAATAATGCATATAAAGTACATTAAATCAGTAACTAAAACATTACCCACACTATCGTGCGTTTGACACACACAAACAAATACATTGATGTTAACGATAAAAGATCACAGATGCCGCGAAATAAAGTTTGGAAACAAAGTAGTTGGTCTTGAGAAATTAAGTTAGCGTTCTTATCAACTTATAGTCGAATTTCGACCATTGGGCGACCACTAGTAGTTTGGAAAAAGAGCCCCTGGTTACTGGTTCAACAAAAGTGTTGTACGATGTCAAAAATGTTTTCGTAATAGTAGAGTATAGAACCAAATAAGGGGCATGATATCTTAAGCAACTTCGCCTCTGTGGCCTAGCGGTTCAGGTGTGTTAAGTCCCACAATGTGATAGGTGGCAAACTTATCGCTAACCGGGCACATATCCAATCTCGAGCGACATTTTTTTTATTAGAAAATTGGAAAACCCAAATTTTCTTTTTGTTGCCCGACCCGGCATTTGAACATTTGTACCCGGGACCTTATGCAGCCAAGTCCAACACCTGGACCGCTACACTACAGAGTTGAATAATAAGAAATATTCCAAGTATCTAGTTATACAATAATCCAAGTAACGTTAGGTGTCGAGATTGTCGTGTTTTTTTTAATTAATGTGGTTTAATACCGAATAACCACACTTACCCGATAGTCAGAGATGGCCATGGATTATAACTAGCATAGATGTGATAAATAACAGCGACAGTCCTATAGTCGGGTCGTTTTTCAGAGCGTAAGGTATCGTGCCCACCATCTTGATGCGTGGCTATCTAAAACTGTGCGATTCCGAAGACATTTTTTACCCCGTATGACACATTTGTGGAATCAGTTACTGAGGGCGATATTCCCAAACGATTATGACTTACAAACCTTCAAGAAAAGAGCTTACTCAGTCATCAGGTCATCAGGTGACCCACTTACTCGTTTGCCTCCTCTTGAATTTTAGAAAACAAATTATAATAAGTGTAACAGTGCGAGTATATTCTTACATTAATAATTACAAACAGAAATCGCCAAGTGTGTAACACTTGAAAAGTATGTAACACTTGAAAGGTATGTAACACTTGAAAGGTATGTAACACTTGAAAAGTGTGTAACACTTATATAATCTTTCAGTTTGACTTCACAAAATGGATCCTGTACGTGATTGCGATTTCAGTTGTCTTCGCGATCGTAGCGCTGTCTATTTCTATTGCAATGCTTGTTATGAAAGTTCATTACAAACCCTTGCATCTCGTCCTCATCTTTATTTCTACTATCCTCAATGTTGTGGTGAGTATGTGTTTAATAGGTTTTTTCTTTTTTTTATGATATTCGAGGATAAACAAGCAGACGGATTTCCTGATGGTACAAAGTGCTCCGCCTACATACGCCAAAGGTGTTAATGGTGTGTTGCCATCCTGAGGCCGGGATGTTAGGCCTCGAGCAAAAGTAAGTTTACCGGGTACTTTATAGTCCGAACCAAAACATGTCAAGTGCTGACATTATGGTGGCAGGAATAGATAAGGCGGGGTACCAATCCGGGCGAGTCGCTATGAAACTTTATTACTTTGTTTATGATATTTGTAGGAAAACAAGCGGACGGATTTCTTGATAGTAAGAATTTCACACCACCTAGAGACACCAAAGGTGGTAATGGTGCGTTGCCAATGGGTTGCCGGGGTGTTAGGCCTCGAGCAAAAGTAAGTTTACCGGCTACCTTACCCTCCCAACCGAAACACGTAATGACGTTACAGCGGCAGGAATAGGTAAGGCGGTGGTACCAATCCGGTAGAGTCGCTGCGAAACTCTACCACCTAGTCACGGTCACTACGGTGTTAGTGACGGTAAGCCTATGCTCGACTTTTACGAGCTGCCTGGCAGGAAGGCAGATGGTTTATTTTGCAAAGAAGCCCGGACCAACAAGGGGAAAGGCAGAGTATGAGTATTTATTAGGTAGTAGATTGCTGTGCAGTGCCAGGTTTGGGTTACGTGTGCGTCCACCAGCTACCCTCCAGAATATGACACGGCAATAGCGAACACTAACATTATGCTGACAGGAAAAGATTTTTTATAACCTGGCATGCTGCTGCTCGTCACTCTACCGCCTAGTAAACTAAAACAAAATACAATGAGCGAAACAGTAGTTATATTGTGTACATTAACAATACACACATGCACAAGCGCACACACACACACACACACACACACACACAGAGACCTTTCTGGCTTCTTCCACATTCATTGCCCTATTCATACAAACTAACCGGTTTTGGAGACTATTGCCTCCACTCTCGAATAATACCTGAGCGACTGAATCGTGGAAAGTCAGCCTAGGTCTCCCAGTTGCATTGCATAATATCTGTAATAGCAAAAAGAATTTTAATTCAGATTCGGGTGACAATAGTTTTTTGTCTCGCTTTCTACACCACGATCAGTAATAGACTATCACGCTTTCATATGCTGTCCATTAGTTTATTAAGCCCGAAATGTACCGTCTCATTGCAAAAAAATAAACACTCGTTGAACACATATTTTTCTGAACACTGTCAAAAATTGGATGTGTTATTGGTTGAATGCCAACTTTAGCGCTAGTTCAGACACGGTGAGAACCACGCAATTTCAGAATCGCATAGAAATCGAGCGATTCTTATTTGTATGAGTTATTAATTAATCGTTCAGACTTACCGCCGGTTACCGCGAACCGACCGCAGAAAAGATAGAATCGCGCTGCTCCTGCGCGTTCCCATTACTATGGAGTATGGAGTCTTTACTTCGCGTTCAGTAGCTTTGCGGATATCGCACGGTTAGCACGTCGCAGCTCGTGAGTTGGCTATGGATCGTAGCCTGAATTGCGTTTCAGATGAAATATCTTGCCTGATCAGTTCATAAAAAGATTTTATTGATATTCTCGGATAGTCAAAATGTTTTATCATACATTCTCAAATCTATACTTAATATATAAAGCCGAAGAGTTTGTTTGTTTGGACGCGCCAATCTCAGGAATTGCAGATTCGAATTGAAAAAATATTTTTGTGATGAATAGATCATTTATTGAGGAAGGCTTTAGGCTATATAACATCACGCAGCAACTATTAGGACGAAGAAATAACGGAAAATGTTAAAAAAAACGGGGAAAATTATTCATGTTTGAGGGCTTTCGTTGCATGCACTTCGAAAACGTTCAAGATACCAAAAATTTATGTATGAAAGAATTATTCCTACTGAAATGATCTAAAAAACTGTCCGTAACAGTATTTGTCTATCTTTTAAATGATGCCAAAAATAACTATTCCACGCGGACGAAGTCGCAGCTAGTTGAGATATAAAGTTACGAAATGGCCGTGTACTAATCGGTCACTTTTAATATTGGATGCACAAAATACCGCCTTTTTTAAGGAGCAAACATAGTAAACACCAACTTCCTCGACCTCCATTTTCAAACTGACGTTATTCCTACAAGAAATTCGTATAATAACCGCCGGTGTCTGAATAGCATCACAATATTTTGCGGTTTCAAACCGCGCGATTCGTGAACGCGCGGTTCCCCCGCAAGTCTGAACAAGCGCTCCAACTGTATTATATAGGAGTCTTAATATTTTTGTGGTGAGGTGGATAATATTTTCTCGAAATACTAAACCTACTAAAATTATCTTCTTAATAAAGAATAAATTCACTTAGTCATGTCAATATTGGTTTTTCAATAACAGATATTTTGAAGATAAAAGTCAATACTGAAGGGTATTTTGCCATTTTTTGTTAAGAACATTTTATGAAAACATATTTTGGTCTAATAAAGTATTTAGATAATGTTTAATCATCTTTATCATATTACATCTTTTTGGTAATGGAGAATGAAAATTCTTATTTCATTACTACGTCGCGATTTGATAATTATTTTACGAAAAGAGATGATTCCGCGGTGAATAATTTACTGATATCAAGATCTGGCAAGTGGTTATTGCGATGAACCTAACTAATACTGGAATACCTACTACCTTCCTGTGCCAGGCGGCTCGAAAATAGCTAGCATAGACTTACCGCCACTAACGCCGTGACATCTGATTAGGTGATAGAGTTTCGCAGTGACTCGCCTTTTCCTACCGCCATAATGTTCAAAAATTCAACTCTTGTTTCTTTACTACGTCGCGATTTCATAATTATTTTACGAAAGGAGATGATTCCTTGGTGTATAAGTTACCGATATTTAGATCCGGCAAGTGGTTTCTGAGATGAACTGAATGAATCTAACTAATACGGCAATACCTACTACCCTCCTGTACCAGGCAGCTCGTAAAAGGCTAGCATAAACTTATCGTCGCTAACGCCATGACATCTGGTTATATGGTAGAGTTTCGCAGCGATTTGCCTGGATTGATATCATCGCCTTTTCCTACCGCCATGATGAAAACGCTTGCCAATGACGTGTTCCGGTTCGGAGGATAAGCTAGCCGGTAAACTTACTTTTGATCGAAGCCAAACATCCTAACCTAAGGTTGGCCACGCATCATTACCACCTTTGTTGTCTTTAAGCGGTTCGAATTTCTTATCATCAGGAAATCCGTCTGTATGTTTGCCTTCCAATATCATGAATAAAAACCTCGAAATCACTTATTTTTCTAAAAAAGATCCATCAAAATCTGTTTATTTCTGGCCGCGTGATTAGGTACTAAACATACAAAAACAGATACAGTTAAATTGATTACCTTTTGAACTACTTCAAAACAGGATGAGGTTATATGTGACACTTATTTTTTATGTATTTAAATAGATTCTTTTTTTGCAATTGATTTGCAAAATGAGCAAATTTTGTGACGTGTAAGTAGCAAAATGAGTAAATCTTGTATCGTGTAAGTAGCAAAATGAGCAAATCTTGTAACGTGTAAGTTGCAAAATGAGCAAATCTTGTAACGTGTAAGTTGCAAAATGAGCAAATCTTGTAACGTGTAAGTTGCAAAATGAGCAAATCTTGTAACGTGTAGGTAGCAAAATGAGATAATACAATAATATGGAATCTGATTTTAGTTTTCAGGAAGCATATTTTAAGGTTTTATTCGTTAATTTGCATCAAGATTCCCTTAAAAAACATATTTTTGGATCAAAGTATTATGTTATACCTCCTATTATTTTAATGTTCAGTTTGCCAGAAAGTGATCTTCCAATCAGCACACGAGTGGGTTTTTCAGTTTGTCTAACAGCTTTAACTTGCAAGTGAATGATTCAACAGTTTCAGAAAAAAATAATAGCTTCAAACAATACACGAGTTGTGTTACATTTAAATTTGGACGACAGTTTAAAGTTTTACCCTTTGTGATATTTTGTTTGCACGAGCAAAACTGTTACAAAACTGTTACTTCACATTCTAAATCTAGTAGTTAGTTTGCCCCTTTCTGGCACTGGCTAGGGCGACTTTTAGGCCATTCTGTCTAGCGGTTCAGTTATTGGACTTGACTGCCTGAGATCCCGGGTTCGAATCCCGGGTCGAGCAACAACCGGGTCAGTTAGAAAATCGGGTTTTTCCAATTTTCTAACAAAAAGATGTTGTTCGGGATTGGATATGTGCCCGGTTGACGATAGACTTGCCACCTTTCACATTGTGGGACTTAGTGTCTTTGGCTAGTCGAGGTGCCCTGGTTGTGCCTCTGGCTACCTCTTCGGGGATATGGGCGTGAAGATACTTTTTTTTCTTCGGTATTATTTAAGTCTTTATTTCAGTCATTAGTCACTATTTACAAAGTCATGTCAAGATCTTAAGTAAAGCGGCTTCGTTACTGAAACTCTTCTAAGATATTTGGCGGCAGCGAGGAAGTTCACAATACACTAATTTCTTCATGATTATTTCATTTGTGCACTTTCATTGAACAAAATTAAACTGATTTCCACCTAAATTAGCTAATTTTATTCATAATTTACAGCACATTCAATAATTACGAAAAAAATACGACCATCTTCTTTTACGATGGCGCCAAAACTCCCATTCTAAGTCTGTGGTTACATCTCTGTCTTGTTCGACTGAACCTAATTAATAAAATAGCAGACCAGGGAATACTATTAATACTATTTTATAATTACCACTAACACCAAATAACAGATAGGTACCCTGTTTAAGCTGTTTGCAACCTGCACATTTTGTGACCTGCACGTTATAGATCTACACGTTCTGCGACTTGCGTATTTTGCGATATGCACTTTATAGCATCTGTACTTATTACGACTTGCATTTTTGCGACTTGTACTGATATTTATTTGGCGACCTGCTATGTGACCGATTTTTTCTCTTATCAAATTGTATGGAAGTTATACTTCTTTAGGCGCATTATAAAAAATCTGTAGTGAAGTTGCCTGCTTTAGAAACATGTTTTAAGATTCACACATGTGATTTAGTTATATACTAGTGCGATTTATATATTTTTCGGGTAAAATCGGAACCTATTACTAAACCTCGGCTCTTTGTCGGTCTTTCAGTATCCAGGCTGTATCTCATTACCTGTGATAGCTAGAAAGTTAAAATGTTCACAAATGATGTATTTCCGTTGCCGCTATAACAACAAATACAAATACTTACCCATACCCCATACAATAAACGTGTTTTTTCGTATTTTTAGCTTAATATTAAAACGGTAACTGATGAACGCTTCAAATTTTCACAGAATATTTACTTGTATATGGTCTTTCAAAATGAATAATTAAATGACAATAGGGGCTCCCATACAACAAACGTGATTTTCTGTTATATATGATAAAAACCCTCCGTGCGTGATTCCGACTCGTACTTGGCTGGTTTATTTTATTTTAAGTTAATTTGCCCCTTTCTGGGGCCGGCTAAGACCTTAAGGCCATGCTGCCACATTTTCTGTATTAATTAATTCTCATTAGTCACATGTCTTTCGTATAAATTATTCTTATACAGTCATAAGCCACTATTAACAAAGTCACGTCAGGGTCTTGAGTAAAGCGGTGGTCACTTTGCACAAGCTCACTTTGAGAGATTTAGCGGCAACGAGGAAATTCACGATACATTCATTTCTTCATGATTATTCCATTTGTGCACTTTCACTAACCAAAATTAACAAATTTTACTCATAATTTATACTTAATTCAATAATTGTGAAAAAAATACAACCATCTTCATTCACGATGGCGCCAAAACTCCGTTTTTTTTATTATTTTTTCAAGTAGGTATAACTTCTTACGCGCGTATATAAGTACATCCGCCCATTTTTAAAAAAAGTTTTTATTTGAAATACTTCCGAGGCATTCCCATTGAAACAAAGTTTGGATCTGATAATGAAATGAAAAAATCGGAAAGTCGAGAAAAATACTTAATTGTTGTACGTACATGATTTCCTTAATGAAATCTAAGTAATTTTTTTTGTAGTTTCATTGTGCAAAATTATTATGAAAAATACTTTCCAATTTTCCATTTGTTTGTTTCTTTGTTGTTTGTTGATTTGTTTCTTTTTTCAGTTCTTGATAATGGAACTCCAGATGATTTTGGGTGGTCGGTCGGTCGAGTTGGGAGAGGAAGATTACGCAATTGGTGCTTTTATGTTATATACAACTATAGTGCAAATGTTTTTAGATTTTGTTAGAATGTTTGGTTTATTAGACAATTGGTGATAAATGAATATTTTAAAGTTTATTTTTTAAATTTTTGTCAACAATGGCAATTTAGAATAAGTATTTGATCCGTGATGGGCTAGAAGGGCTACAGCTTGAACGTCTGGTAGTTCGTAACAATCAAACATGGGTTATGCTTAACATATTTCTAATTTAGCACTTGCCATGTGCTTGGGTTAAATTCTATAAATGTTTAAAGAAAGAAATTTCGCCCCAGACAGGATTTGTACCTGTATCCTTTCATCTTAAGCGGACGAACGCTCTAACCATTTAAAAATTTATGGGTTATGCTTGTTAGTACCAACAAGACTAATGATGCACAGCAACAACATGATAGTCATGTTCTGGTCTGGAGAGTAGGGTAGTCGGAATATTTGCACGTTAAGCGTGGGTGGATGTGACAGGCCACTGGAAAGCACCTATTACATCTATGGTGTTTATAGTCCAGTTATCTCTTACCGTCAAAGCCGTATATTTAATTTTTGTATTAGCTATAAATTACCGAAGATACGCAGTATGTACTAAAAAAAAAGTGTCTTCACGCCCATTACCCCGAAGAGGTAGGCAGAGGCACAACCAGGGCACCCACGACTATCCGAAGACACTAAGTCCCACAATGTGATAGGTGGCAAGCCTATCGCCAACCGGACACATATCCAATCCCGAACAACATTTTTATAAATTATGAAATTGGAAAACCATACTTTTTTTTGTTGCCCAACCAATGTATGTACTAACCTAAGATTTACTCGTATTAAAAGAAATATATCTGAGCTGTTTATGATATTGCGTCACTAACACTAGTTTGTCAATACTAATATAATGATTGTCTCCCCGTGTTGGTCCGGGCCCTTTCCAGAATATACCATCTGCCTTACTTGTCAGACAGCTCGTAAAAGGCGAACATAGGTTTATCATCACTAACACCGTGACATCTGACTAGGTGGTAGAGTTTCGCAGCGACTCACCCGGATTGGTACCACCGTCTTACCTGTTGCTGCCGCCATAACGTCATGACGTGTTCCGGTTGGGAGGGTAAGGTAGCCGGTAAACTTACTTTTATTCGAGGCCTAACACCCTGACCTCAGGTTGGCAACGCACCATTACCATCTTTGGTGTCTCTAGGCGGCGTGAATTTCTTACCATCAAGAAATCTGTCTGCTTGTTTGCCTTCCTATATCATAAAAAATATATGACAACACTACGTAAACAGGTCAGTAAGCAGGTCACGGGATGCGTGTCTTCGTAAAACTCCCTAAAAGGGAAGCATTGGCTGCACTCCACCCCTAAGCGTAAGTAAACCAAATAATGCACCCCCGGAAGGCACACAACCAACAATAATTGAATTAAAAATTACGATCCTGCAGATTCCGTATGTTATCTTATGACAACAGAAACTATCACCCGTGGCGACCTCTATACTAGATAGTGGTCTAAGTACTGAGACGTACACAAAGTAGGTCAAAAGAAACATGTTTTTTACGGTTTAAATGGTCGCAGCAGGTATATGCGTTTTAATAGAAACGCGTACACCTGTTATACCAACTATACTCCTGACCACAATACCACAACTGTACTCATGACTTCCGAAATACACGAACATATTATAAGAAAGACGTCACTCACATAAAAGATAACCGATAAGCTAAACATATAACTCCTTCCTCAATCTATGCTCATGACTACCGTAACTACATTTCGCTCATGTCCTTCCGACGTATATAATAAATAACTTTTGTGTGATATGTAAAACAGTACAAGTGTTTCTTCATTTTAAAATATGGAGATACATTTGCCTAAATATATATAGCATTAAATAATGTAAAATACGCCAAGTAAATTATGATATAAAATATTTATGTCACATATTACAATATCGGGTGATTGACGGGAGGCTTTCAAAAGCGGCAACTTATTAGTCTGACGAACTTGACGGCATTATTCATGTCGTTATCTTATTCCGTTCGTTCTAAACTTCTTCATTTTAATGGATGTAATTTAGTACTGAAGTTAATTTACCGCTAAGAGGCATTATCATCATATCTCTGAAAACAATTTCCTAAATATTCTGAAACTTAGCAGCCTGTTACATTGTTAGTGGTAAGAGTTTTGTTACTGTTGAATAATTGTGTTTATTTTGACATACATTGGTGTAATTCTACTGCGTAATTGCTAAATTTATTTTAAAGTATCGCTATCTTCTTTTAAAGTAAGTAATAGAAAGAAACAAAACTAAGTGCTATCAGATTAGTTTGTACAGTGCGGCCAACTTAACTGGTAAACAGCGTCACTAGTGTGACGTTTAGTGTTTCTGATTTCAAAATTTACTTACAGCAAATGTTAATAACCTATCCACAGATAGAGATAGGCCTATTAAGGTTTTGTTGCTAGGATATTTTTATTATTATTGTAAAATAGAAGTTATTGTCTAGTAACTGATCTAAAATAGCACTATCTCTTACTTTAGACAGATTATTAACATCGGCCGTTATAGAATAGCAGCAATAATAATCAAAATAATAAAAAAAAAAATTGTAGGAATTTACTTTTCGGGCTAACACTTCAGAAACTAACAGTGAATGACGTTTCACAAAGTAGCGGCTTAGTTCCGATTTTGACTACTGACCAGATAATTAGGTAGCACTATAAAACAAACTTGTGAGGCTTTTAATCGATACATCGGTAGCTCAAATGGCCTATAGCCTACTCCCTACCTGTCGACTGTCATCACTTCTTGCTAAAGAGTATTTATATTCTTTGGTCACCACTATACTTCTCACAAGAGCCACAGGCCTGCTGGAGTCTGGACACGTAGACGGTTTCGACACTGCGGTTTAATCAAAACTGTTTCTTGCGTATTACGAAACTGTGGGACACACTTCCTGAATTTGTTTTCCCTTTCAAATGTGAGATGGAATCTATTAAAAGCCATAATAATATCTTCTTTAAGAGTCTTCGATGCATCAGTAAGTCGCAACAATAACCACTTTCCATCAGATAGGCTGTTGGCTCGTTTGGCGGTTCTTCATATAAAAAATCACTTCTGCAGTCTAGCGGTCCGGCGTCGGACTCGACTTTTAGAGGTCTCGGGTTCGATCTCCAGATCGGGCAACCAAAAAAAAAAGTGTTTTGTAATAAAAATAAATTGGCCCGGGAGTTTTGATATGTGCCCGGTTGGCGATAGGCTTACCACCTATCATCTTGTGGTATTTAGTGTCTTCGGCTAGTCGTGGGTGGTTGTGCATCTGCTTTCCTTTTCGGGGATATGGGCATAAAGATTTTTCGAGATCCAGGTGATTTGTTAGGGAAATAAATCTAACTGTTAAATGCTATATTATATATTATCTAAGCCGACAGCAGCGGCAGACAGAAGCGAAAACCATTTTTTTCCACGATTATAAGGGAAACTAGGAATTAACTCCACTATCACATTTTTTTGTTCGCATTTAGATGTAATTTTAAGCCATCGTGCGTCTATGTCATGTATGTATATATCTTTCTCCAGAAGAATAGGAGTCCCTGCAAGTTACCTGTGGTTTTCCGCACAGTCCCCAGCCCACCGAGGAGCCGAGCCCGATGTAATGCCACAGTTTTGCATTTAGGTAGTACATGATGTGGCGTTTCTTCTTCTTCAATGCATGCTCGGTAATAGAGGACTGTCTGTGACACCGATCTTTTGGAAATGACTTTTTAATGAGCAGTCACCTGTTAAGATCCCAACCGCTTTTCTTAGATCTTCGGCGCTCAGTTGCAGTAGTTTTTGTCTGTTCTTGATATTGCTTCCTTTTATTGTCTAAGCTTTAAAAGTGTTAGCCGTATTTTCTTATGTTTAATGAATGTGCATTTTCTTATCCAGGATCTTTTTTTTATGTTATAGGAAGACAACAAGCAGACGGATTTTCTGATGGTAAGAAATGCCGTCGCCTATAGACACCAAATGAGGTATCGGTGCCTTGTCAACCTGAGGCTGCGATGGTCTGTAATTAAACCGGCTACCCTACCCTCCAACGAAACACGACAATGACGAGCATTGTAATTTTGCGGAAAGAATAAGTAAGGCGGTGGTGCCTGATGTCCGGGAAAGTTGTTGCAGGACTCTACCACCTAGTAAACTATTATGCCAATTTTCAGCAATCATCATCATCAATATATTCAGTAAACGATCTGAAAGCATTAAACTTCTTTGTTGTAAGTAATTGTGTGCAATTCAAATAAATACAGAAACAAAAAACTTGAACCGTTTAAAGAAGAAGCTCATCAGCTCCAGAGGGAAACATTTTGGCTGATGTCAAAGGAGTTAATAATGTATCACGGTTTTACAAAAAATGTAATCTCGCGGGGAACGTTTTTCCGAAGTGGCTGGTGCGGTTGATATTCAATTTCCTTGCACATGTTTCACGCGCGTCTCGGTTTTGTATTTTATGAAGGCTACGCTTTTGCCTGCGACTTCTTTTTGATTACTCCACATAAAGAAGACTAATCAAACATTCATTACATATTATGTAATAGACTAGAATGTGAGGTTTGAGGTTGATCAGTGATTAAAAAACATATTGAACTAAGATTTATTTTATGATATTGCAAGGCAAACAAGCAGACGGATTTTCTGATTGTAAGAAATTCAATCCGCCTATAGACACCGAAGATGGTAATGGTGCATTGCCAACCTGAGGCCAAGCCGTTAGGCCTCGAGTAAAGTAAGTTTACCGGCTACCTATCCCCAAAACCGGAACACGTCATGACGTTATAGCGGTAGGAATATGTAAAGTGGTGGTATCAATCTGGGTGAGCACATTGACGTAGGTTGCTCTACAGCTGTTACACACGGCATCCACCCATCGCCACATCCGCACCAGCTGTACTCATGACTTAAATTTATTTAACACACGACATATTCCATCTATCGGCACAACCGCACCAACTGTACTCACGACTTAAATTTATTTAACACACGGCATCCATCCATCTGCTCATCCGCACCAACTGTACTCATGACTTTGAGACTCAAATTTATTTAAGTATGGATTCCCGCAAAGTATCGCCTTCTGCCAATGTACTCATGACCATTCGAATCGATTTTTGGATATTTGAATGTGTGTTTGTTATTCAATCACACCCCAACTGACTGACGCCGAAACGTTACTGGAAGGCAAACAAGCAGACGGATTTTCTGATGGTAAGAAATTCACGCCACCTAGAGACACCAAAGGTGGAAGAGGCTGGGTTATTAAATCACGGGCAAAAGTAATTTTACCGGCTACCTTACCCTGCAAACCGAAACATGTCAACGGCATTTGACGTTATGGCGGCAGGAATAGGTAAGGCGGTGGTACCAATCCGGGCGAGTCGCTGCGAAACTCTACCACCTAGTAGTATGTCACGGTATTAGTGACGGTAAGCCTAAGCTCGCCTTTTACGAGCTGCCTGGCAAGAAGGCATAATATGGTCTCTTCTGCAAAGGAGCACAGACCGACATGGGGGGAACTGAACTGATAGTGACCAAAAAACAAAAAGAACATGTTTCGTCTGGACTAGGTTACTGGGTTCCTGGACAAGTCGTCATGTCAGAGCGATGCTGTAAGCTATAGCTAGTATTTAATAAAAGGATTTTCGAAAGTACAATTCCAGAAAATCTACTTAAAACTTCAACAAAGTGATAAAATACGCCCGAAGAGGAGCTTAGGGACGATTCCGCCATCTTTATTATTCTTATTGTACTGTGAATTTTGTTTATTGTGGACCCTAAGCTGCTTGAAAAACTTAGGGAAAGTTAAAAATCGAAAGCGTTTTTGGGATTAACTCAAATTAATTCCTAACTTCACGTCAGACCCATAAAGCGGTAGGCAGAGAGATGAAGTGATCTCCAGCTCTTGTAACATAAAAAAAGTATCTTCACGCCTATATCCCCGAAGAGGTAGGCAGAGGCACAACCAAGGCACCCACGACTAGCCGAAGACACTAAGTCCCACAATGTGATAGGTGGCAAGCCTATCGCCAACCGGGCACATTTCCAATCCCGACCAACATTTTGTAATTAGAAAATTAGAAAAATCCAATTTTCTTTTTGTTGGCCGACCCGGGATTCGAAGCCGGGACCTCATGCAGTCAAGTCCGCCCGGACCGCTAGACCACAGAGGCGATTAATAATAGGCGATAATTGTAATAGGTACCTAAGCATGTACCAAATTTCATCATTAGAGTCAGAAAATAGTAGCTCAAATAAATAACCTTAAATTTTATGAGTAAAAGGCTTGGATGTTATACACCTACTATTTAAAAGGTAATAAGTATTCTAAGTCTTTGTAATCAACTTTGTATACATCTCATGTTGAACGTGATGTTTTTTATGAAAATAAATAATAATATTTTAATTAATTACCATTGCTTATATTTAATGAGATAAATTAATTAATATTATGTACAATACAATACAGAAACACAGATAATAAATAAAAACTGTTGCATTTGTTGTGTCACATGAATGAACTATTGAAAGGATAAATAATGTAACATTTCCGACTGGGCTATTTAATAGGGTTGGCAACTCTTTAACAGAACATTAATAAAAACGCTAGTAAAATGGGGAACGTATGAAAGGACTATAAATAAAGTTGCCCACCACAGGGTGTAATTCTTTTCTTCAATTCTTAATTGATTTCAGTAAAAAAAAAATTGTGTATCTCATATTTTTAACACTGCTCCACAGCCACAATTTTAATTGTTTTGCATTATAATATTGTTAACATTTCAAAGAAATGATGGATGATGGAATGTTGCAAACATTAAAAGATCTATTGGCTGCTCATGACGTCTCCGCAGGGATGGACTTCTATTTATAAAATTAAAATAACTTTATTTGCGAAATTTTCTGAGGTTATAAAACTTTACGTTGTGAGAAGTAGTAAAATATTTAACTGTTCCATCTCATTTTATAGTGTGTTAATATTATATTTACGCACGAGCTTCATTATTTAATACAATTTTAAAGGCGGTGATGGTGGGGTGACACTCTTCGTTGCAGGTCTTACCACTAGTGGTCTTTGACGGTGTACTCGGTATTTGCCGCGTAATCTTATGGGTGACGTAATGGTTTAAAAAAAAAAGTATAATTAGTAGTATTATAATACCTAATAATAAAACTATTTTCGAGGATGGGTTCTTTCAAGAACAAGCTGCTGGAACTGTGGTAGTATACAAACGTGTTCCCATAGTCCCAGCGTAAAGCAAGAGGAGGAAGCAAAAAAAAAAAAAAAAAAAAAAAAGGTCTTACCACTACTTAGTTTTATCATTTTTTGATTTTTAAAACCACTCTCATATACTATGGAGAATATCAATATTTCAAATTTGATGCAAAATAAGGGCCGTAAAATAACAAGCATTAACCAATTTAATATCTGTATAGCGATGTAATAAAAATGCCCTTCTTGTCTTCTAAAAAATTGTATGTGTACGCATATGCATTCTTTTGAGATAACGCATGCCATTAATAAGTAATAAAGAGAAGCATAATTATTCTTAAAAATCCTTAAACTTGTTGCTCAACAGTATTGAAGGGTTACTTGTTTGTAAAATTATTGGACATCGCTAATCTTTGAAAATACTGCGTGAATTTGAAATAAATCTTGCATAAAAGATCCAATTAACTGTTGCTCGCTAAACACAGTTATTTAGATATTCCGTGGGTGCACTCGGAGAAATTGCGATACTAAGTAGCCTAACCCTTTCAGGCTGTTCAAACTACATTTATACTTATCGTCGTGAATTTTGACGTGAAAACGAAACATACATAGCACATACCTAAAATATATATTTTTGCATTTACAATATTGGGGGAAGGATTCTTGTGGAAATACATAAGATATGTATATAGGTATTCAACAAATTATGACGTTTAGACCTGAAGTGAGAGCGCGTAAGACCGAAAGGTACTTTTCGTTTTCAAAATTTTGAAAATTGACAACCCTATTAGTAATCATGCAAAAAAGTCCGATTGAAACCAAAACGAATGGAGTAGCAATCTATTTCAGCTTATTGCCAACCCACAGCATTGTTCATTCGCGTTAGGTTTTATTCTGCAACAGTTTTTCTAATTTCCGTTACAATGTATATTGGAAGTTCTTCATTACGTGTTCATTTTGTTTCAATACTATTTAAAGTTGTTAATATGTTTCATGAGTTGAGATTTTTAAACTAGGTACATATTTAACACTGTGTGCAGTTTTTGATTGAGACCAAAGATGGTCGAAGATTTTTCATAATTATTGAATTTTCTGTTTATACTCGTATTAAGTCAAATTAGTCAGTTTTGGTGGCATTTTTGTATAATTTTGTTTAATGAAAGTGCACAAATGAAATAACCATGAAGAAGTTAGCGTATCGTGTATTTCCTCGTTGCCACCAAATCTCACTACACGAGTATGAGTATTGAAGCCACCGTTTTAGCCAAGACCGTGACATGACTTATTGACGACTTATGACTAATTTTAATTGAATACCGATTATGGTATATTTGATGTAAATTGCAAAATTCTGACGTGAATGCCAAAAACTAAAGAAAGAACGCTGTGGCAGTTTCGCTTATATAACAATTAAGTAGCTTGTTATATAACAATGAAGTAATAAAGTTTAATTGTAATAAATTATGAAACTCACTAAACATATAAATAAACAAAATGTCCATTAAAAATATAAAAAAGTGCTGCGATTTAAATGTTAAAATGTATAGTAATATTTAACTTCTTTAAATTGAATTAAATATTTGCATACTACAATGTTGAAAATGTTGTATTCTTAAATATCTTTGTAACAACTTTTTAACACACATATTTCGCAAATAAATAATTTTCATTTCATTTGATAGCAAACAAAATAGAAAATGAACTATTCTTTGCACAAAATATGTGATTCAGAGCCATACATTTAAAACAAACATCGAAACACGACATCGATAAGTGTGCTAAGTCCCTAAGTTAGATTTGGAAATGGTTGAACGTGCTCCGAATACCAATTGTTGCAGGCTTATCAAAATGAATAGCTCCCTAAAATTTCATTGCATGGACCGGACGGTCTTTTGTCTTTTATAGGATTTTATTGATGCTCATAACGATGAAATTAAGACTATCTATCGTATTTGACTTTAGAAACGTTAACTAGAGGTTGTGGAACAAAACATGTGTAGAAATGTGCAAATGGACTTACGATGGGGGATAATGAAACCAGGAGCGTATTTTTAATCGATTTGTAAAGAGGGTGAGGTTATATCTTCGACTTCTACATATATTTTTATAGAGGACTAGCTGACCCAGCAAACTTCGTATCGCTTGACATTAATGCTTCGACAGTAGCGCAGTCTGTCAGATCCGATGTGAGACATTCCAAAATCAACAACGACTTATTATTAAAAAAACATTTTCCAGGAGACCAAATTGTGAATCTAAACCATTCTCGAATTCCCTTGAACACGCACAAAAACTTTCATCAACATCGGTCCAGCCGTCTAGAAGGAGTTCAGTGACATACACACTCACAGAAGAATTATATATACATATAAAGATGTAAATGGGCTTGTATATCTTAACAGATTTGAAAGATTCTTTCTTTATTTCAACGACCGTAGTTCCAAGGCATTGTTGCCACCAAATCATTTTTCATATGACAGGTCAACGAAGAAGTACTCGGTCTCCTGATGGTAAGATGCGTGAACGTGTGTGTGTGTTTTTGTTAGTAGATGTCTTACTTATTGAAATTATTCTAGTTGGTGTATTGCAATTTTTTTCAGCTCTCAAATTCTATTTTAGTATTTACTTAAAAACAAAATAAGCTATCATTACATTCTCTCATCATAATATTAATCTAATTTATAAAATTCTCGTGTCACAGTGTGCGTGATTAAACTCCTCCGAAACGGCTTGACTGATTCTCATGAAATTTTGTGAGCATATGGTGTAAGTCTGAGAATCGGCCAACATTTACTTTTCATAACCCTAAGTGATGAGGGTGACTTACCCCAATTTTTTTTACTAAAATTACATTAAAATATAGCAGAACAACTCTTGCCGAGTCAACTACTAGACATATAGAATTACAGCCCATATAGGTACTTTTAAGTGATAGGGTAGCGAACAAGCACACGCCTCGCACAGTACCTAGATGTGTCAATGTAATACATCGGCCGGGAAGTATTGTGCAATGTTGTGCAAGACTACTGGCTACCTTCCAGAATGGAAAATGCCACTGTCAATATCGCCTCTGTGGTCTAGCGGTTCAGGTGTTGGACTTGACTGCATGAGGTCCCAGGTTCGAATCCCGGGTCGGGCAACAAAAAGAAAATTGGGTTTTTTCAATTTTCTAATGAAAAAAAATGTTGCTCGGGATTGGAAATGTGCCCGGTTGGCGATAGGCTTGCCACCTATCACATTGTGGGACTTAATATCTTCGGCTAGTCGAGGGTGCCCTGGTTGTGCCTCTACCTATCCATTCGGGGATACGGGCTTGAAGATACTTTTCAATATAATAACAGAAAAAGGTAAGCCACGAATGAAAATGAAACATGGAATAAGTGTGTTAAAAATATGTTACAAATTTAATTAGACATTCGGTATTTATGAAAATGAATTGTATAATTATATGTATTTTAATATTTATTATTTATTTGCAAAAACATAACTTTGTAATATAAATAAATTTAATCCTATTTACCGTAAACTACCACCGTTTGCAAACCTAGCCAGTTAGGGGAAAACCGGCAAAACAATGTCCACGGCAACCAGGACTATAACCTATCTGCATTCTCCTGCTTAACCGGGCAAATTTACTGATTACCCTTCTACAATCAGTATTAGTCTTGTTGGCAATGACCCAGTCTACCTATGCTCACCTCTCATGAGCCGCCAAGTAGGAAGATGCATGGTCTTTTCTACGCAGTAGAGACAGACTAACATAGAAAAAAATAGTTTTTCCATATCATTTTAGGATATAGAATATCATTATATTCCAGATATGTTGAGTCTTATTTTGTATGCTCTCTGCTTATATCGCAAGACACTTGCCGTGAAGATATTTATGTGTGTTTTAATTTTTTTCATCAAATTGTAGGAATATTTAATAAATTATTTTCAACATTACAAAATTGTTGAATATTTCCCTTCAAAGTCATATTTAGGCAGCTGGTGCTAGGATTATATTAAACGGATCATTAATATTGGCCCGAACTGACGCCCTGGCGAAAGCAGGTAGCCCTGGAAAACATACGGTGCTAAATTAGGCATAATAAGGTCTTAAAATTGTTAGAAAAAAGAAAGTGTACGTAAGCCACTTTTTTTACGACGTACAAATTGACAAACGGGTTTTTTGACGGTAAAAAATATTTGTCGCCCTTAGTGATTGAAGATGGGGATGGTGAATCTGAGAAAGAGTTAATTATCTTATTTCCCATCATATTTTTAAACGGAGTGTAAGGCATAGCCTTCCGAAAACTAAAATAATGAATACAAATAACCATCAACGAAGAATAGAAACATCATAAACAAAACTCTTATATTCTTCAAAAAACAATATTTGTTTTTTCGTTTATTACTTTTTGTAATTTACTTTTCTTTCGAGTTGACGTTATTATGCCGTACGTTTATTATTTACGGTACCTGATTTTTTTTATTGTAATGTATCGTTGTGATTGATAATTTTTGAGTTTTTTTCTGTCTAAGTAGAAAACCAGCAGGTGGTTCTCCTGGTGAGAAAAGTTAATCTTCACACAAAGATACCATGGCTGTTAGGAACAGATGCGTTGCCAGCTCATGGCTGGGACTAACCCCCTTAAAGGACTTTCGAGAAATCCATTCTTTATTATATATTTAAAACTAAATCTCTGTTAACATGGAACACCATTGTTAAATATTTTTTAACGTTTTAGTTATTGCCAGTTTTTTTGATGTTTTAGTTATTATAAAAATAACAACATTAGTACAGGACAACGTTTGTCGGCTCGGCTAGTTTAACTACATAAAAATGTATTTCCATTAAACAAAAAGTTTTTTTTTTTAATTTTACTGTCGCACGTGAAATGTTATAGATAAAATATTTAAATAAAATAAATAATAAATATTTTTATTAATGAATCCGTATGTTTTCATCTCTAATGCATTTTTAATTGATTCAATCTCGATTGAATTCTTTCACGTTTCATTTATTATCTTCGCCATCAAAGGATCCCCGGGGAAAATGAATATTCACCAGATTGTAAGACAGCTTAATACATTCAATATTAGTTTTTAGGATTTATGAATGAAAAAGTTAACGAGTTTCTTGTGGCTCTAATTGTATAAACTTTAATTAAACACACTTAAACAAATCTATACTAATATTATAAACAGGAAAGATTTTATTTTTTGTTTGTTTGTTTGAAATGAATAGGCTCCGAAACTACTGGATCGATTTAAAAAAATATTTCATCTTTAAAATGCTACATTATATCTGAATAGCATAGGCTTACAGTAGAAGCCAAGTTACGCAGGGGCAACTGCGTTAAACTGCTTGTCACAAATAAAAAATATTACACACGCATATAGACATTTTCATGCCAAATCTCTTACGGAGTAGGCAGAGAGTATCGAATGGCTAATGTTATAATTCTTGCCGACCTGCCTAGCTTCCTACACATTCATAACTCTTTTCATATGAACCTACCGGTTTTGGAGTCTATGGATACTATCCTCCGATGAATCCCGAGCGATGTGATCAAGGAATGTCAGCCTATTACTTATTAAAATATTGTTTAAGGAATTATAAGGCAAAGAGCCTGAAGTTTGTGATGTCTTTGGTGGTGATAACTTTTTTTTATAGAAGAGGAGGCAAACGAGCAAGTGGGTTACCTGATGGAAAGTGATCACCTCCGCCCACGGACATCCGCAACACCAGAAGATCACAGATGCGTTGCCGACTTTTAAATAATGAGTACGCTCTTTTCTTGAAGGTTCCTAAATAATAATCGTTTGAGAATACCGCCCTCGGTAACTGATTCCACAGAGGTGTTATGCGGGGTAAGAATTGTCTTCGGAATCGCACAGTTGTAGATCGCCACGCATCAAGATGATGGGCACGATACCTTAAGTTCTGACGCGATGTCCGAAGGTGGAAATCAGCGAGATCTTTTATGGAACAAGAATATATTATAAGATCACTGACCGATGCTGCCCTCTTATGATCTGCTTGGTGGGAAAGCGACTGACTCAAGCCCTTTAATAGAGCCGGGACAAATACGGGGAATAACTACTAGTATAATTGAGAGCAATGAAACTGCAAAATCCGGTTTCGACTATCTCATTTGATACAAAATTCTTTTTGTTTGAAAAACAATATTTGTGTTTATGTAAACAACATTTTTGTTTATGTTGACGACCTTATACATGATCATTGGTCACCACCTCGAAATCATGAACTATCTTTTTAAAAGGATCATCAAATTGAATAGAAAATATACAAAATAAGTAAAAAAAAACAGTAGCAGTCGTGGGACTGCCGATAGAAGTGAAAACGGAACTATTAAGTTGAGAGTAATTAAAACTATATGCAAAAATTATATGAATTTTTTTATGTTTTATTTATTAGTTACATATGATGGGTTAAACAAATCATGAACAAAATATGAATACAAAGTGGTTGAAAAAATAATTAATATACAATTATCTTGTCAGTCAGAAATAGTCGATGTATTAGTGTATACGTGTACACAGGCTACTGCGCGTGCGCTAGTCTGGCTCTCCATAGCTATAGATATACTATTATCATTAGCATGTCGGTGACGCGTACCGAAGATTTTACCCTCTACCAAAACGCTCAACGCGCCTAAAGAAGTTTTCACTTCAAAACTCTGTCGAATTGAGAACTATTTCTGGAGTCGGTTAAAATTTATCCATATTTTTTTAGTAAAATGCTGAATGTAATGTAATATCCCAATAAAATATAAAATGAAATAGCTCTACGTCGCGGCCATTACCTCTGTATATTAGACTGTTAACATCTCCAAACCACGCGACGGCTTTTTGATGCAGTTTATAGCAAAGGACAAAGGCAAAAACATGTTTACCTAAAACTTATTCATTTAAAAAACTGAGTCGTACTAAACATGATAAACGTCTTTCCTTCATTTTATCATTATACAGTGTTGTAGTAGGATGTAATGTGTTGTTTAAGTCCCATGGGAGCTATGTAATTTTCAAAGAACTTAATATTTGACTTATGTACCTACTACATAGGAATAGGAATATACTTTGAGGTCAATGCAAGCTACAGTGAGATTGAACCATGGCATTATCGTAGATTATGAGAGCATAACGGTATAATTTTAAAACGTTTAAAACCTAATATCTTTTTTCTGGACTTCTTTCGCTAACTTTTATGTTACGAGTATGGTCAAGAATAGATTTTTGATATTTAAACGCTAACATTTAACTTCAAATAAAATCATGTAAGGATAGTTGGCCTTATTCTTTCTGAGGGAAGCATATTTTTAAAATATCGAAAAACTTTTGAGGGTTGCTAATTTTTTTCAGCTCCTGTATTTTTAGCCATTTAATTCAAAGGAGTATACTGTCACAGCCATCGATGCTGTAGATTTTTTAATGTAAATTTTAGATAAATTTTATAATGGACGGTTGTAACTGATACAAAATATTAAAAAATAGCTGATAACCTACGGGTACGCTCAAGTCATAGCCCTATCCACAGCAGTGGAATAAAAACATTTTTTAATTTCCCTTTTCAGGTAACAAAGACAAAAAATCTCATTAATAACAAACCTGACTCATCATATTTTCAAAAATAAATCGTCAGTGTCGGAAGTCATTTCGCCAGCTTTTCACCCGGAACCGGCCGGAACTCACGTCCCTGCCGTTTCCGGTGACAGTTTGTATTGCAAAATTGATATTTATTGAAAACCCAATTAAATCAAAAGGTACTGAAATTCTCCTGTCGGTACCGGGTACCATTGTAAAATTTAGGCCAATAGCTTGCAATTGGTATGTATTTTTACTTTCCTATCTTAAAGAACGTATAATCAAAGAGGTAGGCAGAGGTGTAACCAGGCCACCGACTACTAACGACGATGCTAAGTTCTACAATGTAATAGGTGGCAAACCAACCACCAAACGGGATCTGCATCAATTCTGGACAACATTATTTTAAATACAAAGTTAACAAAAGCCCAATTCTTTATTTTAAATCCGCGAATCGAACCCGGGATCTCATGAAGTCAAGCCCATATACCACTAGACCACAGAAGCGATTAAACATCAGCTGTCAACTGTCAAACGGTATGTTTGTTAGTAGCATTGTTAGTGTGACGAAGTGGTAGATTTTTACGACTGCCTGAGTAGGTATGTATGGATGTTTGTTAGTTTTTAATGCTTGAATAGCTAAACGGATTCGACTGGAATTTGGAACACAGATAGATTGTGCCCTGGATTAATATTTACTTTTAATCCCGATCGCACAATGGGATCCTGTGAAAACACGGGTGAAGCCGCAGGCAACAGCTAGTCAAATATAATAAGATGATTATTTGTTTCTGCCACCAGTGATCGTATTGTCGACTTCTGATGGGAGGGATGCTGGTAAATAAATTTAAACTAGAGGGTTAAAACCGGCGCCTGGTGAAACGTATTTTTAACATCTTGAACATTTATTACTGTAAGGATATTCATAATGTATATATTAAAAGGTACGTGATGCCAAAACTTTGGACCCCATTTTACGAAAATCGTGCCGACGCAGGAGCATAAAATTTGGCACACTTGTAGGAGAAGTGCAGAACACTAATATTGTTCAATAATAACGCTTAAAGTACATTAAATCAATAAGAAAAGAGTGTGTGTACTCATGTACGCACGTAAAAAATTATACTTCTTTGGCGTAACAATCCAAAAATACCAAATAATGACACAACGCATACATACATAAATATACATAAATAGCATGCAACAATAATTAAAAATCATTAAATATAATTAAAAATAAAAAGGTTCTCAACTAACTTCAGGGTGTTGCTTTTGACTGTCACATTTATCTGTCGGTGTGCGCGAGCATCGTAAAAATTCACTGTCATAATTTTTCACAATCGCGCCACAAGAAGTATAACTTCAATCAAACATCTTTAGCCACATTACCATGCATTTGACACACACAAACAAATATATTGCTGTTGAGGATAAAAGATCACAGATGGTGCACTAATATTCAGGAAACAAAGTAGGTTGGTCTTAAGAAATAAAGATGGCGTTCTTCTCAACAAGATATTAAAATTTTAATATTAAAATATTTAAATGGTCAAATTTCGACCAATGGGCGACCACTAGTTATTAGAAATCAACACTAAATTACACTTAATTAAAAAAAAAACAATAACATGTATTTAATTTTTTTCATTTTATTATACTGTTTTGAATGACAGTTAAAGACGTATTAAAATTACAAATAAAAATTCAGAATTTATTATTCAAAAGAAAGTTGAAGTTAACTAAATAACTTTAAACTTAATTTGTTATTCTTAATTTGAAATTTATGATCATTTCGTTTGAAAGTTAAAGAAGTGTTATTAAAAAAATGTTAATTTATTGTTACACTTATGAATATTCTAACAATCTAGCAGAAAGTTTGAAAACTTTTATTTACAAAAAGCTTGAATGTGAATCATTCTACAATTTTTTTTTGAAGGCTATGGTACTTTAAAATGAGTTACTTGTTTCATATTTGAATCCCTTTATTATTTTACACAGTGATAGAGATATACCAAAAATAAAACATAATGAAACTGGAAAGCGAAAAGATCTCGCTCACAAGTTCATAACAGTTCTTGAAATTCTTTTCTCGTCTGACTAGTCAAAGAGATGTCAAACAAAAAGATACGACTCTCGAGAAAAACTAGCTCCCTACTATTTGTATGAACGACGTGCATAAAGAAGTTTTATTTTTATCTTTTTAGCCGTATAGGTATAAAAATAGCTAATGATTCTGAACTAATAATTAAAAGCTTTTTATTAAACTAAGTCATAAAAAAGTAGCATTATATGTTGTACTTGTCTTTGTGTCTGTGAAGCTACTATCTTTTTAAAAAAAAAGACTGATGACATCGGTTTAAAAATTTTTTAACCATTGAATGAAAGAGTGGGGTGTTATGAGTTTCTCTCTCGGTACGTATGTTTGTCTGTGATATACACATGTACCGAAACCGACCGATAGACCTGTATGACGATAAACGCATTTTTTCATTTCGTTTTTAATAATTGTATGATCAGTAGGAATACATAATTAGTTTCGATACTAGCAAAAAACAATATTCGAAGAGGCCACAGTTAAATTTATATCATCTGTAATACTGTTATTCGTTCATAATATGTATATACTCATTATACCATGTAAAATAAAGGAACTGTTTTCACAAAAATATTTAAACGGAAAAAATAGTAAATCGTTTTCATTAGTACCGTCTTAACTAGTTTTGATCGTTTCATCTCATGACCACGGTCTAATAGAGGTACTAGACGGTAGTTCATAGAACCTGAAAAATCTACTAAGTCCATCGAGTATGGTCTATGGTCCATATCATATTTACAATGTTTGTTGTGCTTGTGTATTACAGATGTTACAAAAAACATTGTTACAAAATAAGATTATATATATACTTTGTCAGGGGTTATTCAAAATTTGTTTTTTTTCTTTTTTGAAATGGCTAATATGTTGCTAACCGCGAGGTTTTTACTACTTCACCGGTTATGGTCGGGGGCTATTCAACATTTGTAATATTTTACAATGTTTTATTTGGAATGTAACTATCTACCTATCTATATATTAAAAAAACTGAATCCCTATTTCTCGTAATCATCGCATTAGGCCTGAGGAGATGGACCGTTTTTTTATTGCGCAGGGTATTGTCAGGAGCAGGTTTTTATGAAGAGAAAAGCCGAGAAAATTGCAGGAAAAATGAGAAAATATCTGATCTAATATAAAACATTTAATTTTTCTATACAAATTGTAGATGTCGACTGATACGAGTTCACCGGTTCGGCTAGTATAACATGCTATTTTATATAAAAATACGCTTTCACAGCGTGCGCTGGAATTGTATTTCAGTATACAATAAATATTTATGATATTTTGTAGCTTCTCGTTTAGTTAGTTTCTGATTTTAGGTAGAAACAATTTCAAATGTTTTTCAATATTCTAGGTAGTATTCTGTTTCAGACTTGTAATTTATATTTAACTAGCGGTCCGCCCCAGTTTCACACGTTTATGAAATATGTATACATATAATTCTTCCTCTTACAACACTTTATCTATTAAAATAAACCGCATCAAAATCCGTTTCGTAGTTTTAAAGATTTAAACATACAAAGGGACATAGGGACAGAGGAAGCGACTTTGTTTTATACTATGTAGTGCTCATTCCATGGGCTTTTAGAGGCCTTAAACTTATATTTATCTATACAAAACGTAGACCAAAACAGATATCATAAATTTATAATGTTCATAACATTTGATTACAGAAATTGATAAATACAATATGTATGTTCAAGAAAAGTCCCTTACGGGGTAGACGGAGAGTATCTAGTGTCAAACCTCACGATCCTGACAAACCTATCTTGCTTCCTTCACATTCATTACCCTTTTCATGCAAACACGCCGGTTTCGGAGACTCTTGACACCAACCACCCTTGGATAATATCCGAGTGATCTGATCGTGGAATGTCAACCTTGGTCTTCCCGGGTACCTACATCCATCCACATTCGCATTGTATATCTGCTTTGTCAATCTTTCATCTGTCATTCTTTCCAGATGACCGAACCATCGCATTAAAAAAAACTGAAGAATACATTTATAAAATATAATAATGTCGTTATTAATATAATAATCGTTTCATGAAGTCTAGAATATTCGAAGCAAGTATACAGATGGTGTTAATAGAAAAAAACTCGACCTCAAGCACTGTGTCGGGGAAGTGGAACTTGTATAAAGTGTTCGTGTCAAACGAAACAAAAAAAAGCAGGAAATAATTTTATTTCTATGTTAAATAAAATTATAAATAGTTTTAACATGAGAAAGCAATGAACTTTTCTTAGTAAATATTTATGGAATATTTTAATGTAGCCTAGCAGGCGGAAGTTTTGGCGGGATCGAAATAAAAGATGGCTGCAATGTTTATAAGTTAAATATCTTCACGCCTACATCTCTAAGACGTAGGTAGAAGCCCAACAAGGGCACCCACAACTAACCGAAGACACTAAGTCCCACAATGTGACAGGTGCCTATCGACAATCGGGCACATATCCAATCCCGGGCAACGTTATTTTCATTAGATAATTGAAAATGTACATTTCTTTTTTTTTGTAGCCCCGCTCGAAGATCGAACCCGGGACCTCAAGCAGTCAAGTCCGACGCCGGACCGATGGACCACGGAGGCGACTTTCTAAGATATACCAGGTTTAATTGAGTTTTGTGTACATATTAAGTAAGATTAGTATTTTTGTTGCCATCAAAGAGTATAATAATATACCTATGTCGCCATGATACGTAATTTTGTTTAGTTAAATCGTGCAAGCATTAACAGTTTATGGAGATGGATATCGTGTCCTTTTCTCATGCTGCTAAATTTTTCTCGATGACCTTAGGTAAGAATGCTGCCGCTTAACCTAAGATCCTGACTGTTGCGGAGGACCTCTCGCTGACTAGCGTCGTAAAAGCTATGCTCGGTAGTGATAGGTCCTGGTAGACGGTGGTCTTCCCTTGCGAAGAACTCGTGACGCAAAATGAGACCGCGGAGTGGGTACTCGAGGACGATCTTAACTCAAGCCCACTCCGAAACGGGGGTGCGAGAGGGCGGTATCATCGCCTTCTAAACGGGCTTCGAGTCGGGGACTCTCTTCGGCCAGCACGGCCTCGCACGCCTTGGGTGCCCAAAGGCTTACGAGGCCGTTCAATGACCACAGTCGCTCCTCTTTGNNNNTGGTAATGACCGAGCCGTAGCTGCGGAGCGAGATGCTGAATGCCAAAGCTACCCCATCTCGCTGCTTGCCAGGCGGCGTAAAGGTCATCGCAAGGTTTTAATTAAACCGCAGCTCTCCCCCGAGGGCGGGGGGTGTCCTGGGGAATTTTCTCTCCGTTAAAAAATACCCTGACTGTGATTATTACGACTTATGACTTGTTGTAAGTAATTTAAGTCTGATTTTGGGATATTGAGTAATAACATAATGCAGTTTAACTTGAATAATGGCAGATGTTCATGCTCATGCAAAAATCGAAGCAAGTTTTATCTATACTAGTGGTCGCCCGTTGGTCGAATTACGACCATAATACATATTAATATCTTGTTGATAAGAACGCCATCTTCATTTCTCAAGACCAATTACTTTGTTTCCAAACTTTTCACGCCATCTGTGATCTTTTATCGTCATCATCAAAATGTTTGTTCGTGTGTGTCAAATACATGGTAGTGTGGGTTATGTTTTATTTATTAATTTATAAGCATTGTTATTGAAAAATATTAGCGTTCTGCACTTCTCCTACACATAAACTATAAATGTGCCAAATTTTATGCTCCTGCGTCCGCGCAATTTTCGTAAAAAGTGGTCCAAAGCTTTGGCATCACGTATTAATATAGTGAAGATATAGATATAGAAGGTTTAAAATAAGAAATACAGATTAAAATCTGCTAGCGCTTTCAGCAAACGGGCATAACTCAATTACCCCCCTTAACATATTTGCGAGACGTCTCCACCGAGCACTCGTGGATCCAATATTCATAGAATCCACAAAGAGACTAATTTTAATCTTATAATTGAACTTATTGGAATTTCAAATCTTCATTCATATCGATGTTGAAATCGTACCACATATATGTATACGCAACAAGATAATACACCCTACCTAAAAATTTTGTTTTTTCCCCGTGTTGGTCCGGGCTCGTTTATAGAATAGACCATCTGCCTTCTTTGCCAGGCAGCTCGTAAAAGGCGAGCATAGGCTGACTATCACTAACATAGTGACATCCGACTAGGTAGAGTTTGGCAGCGACTCTCCCGGATTGGTACCACCGCCTTACCTATTCCTGCCGCCATAACGTCATGACGTGTTCCGTTTCGGCGGGTAAGGTGGCTGGTAAACTTACTTTTACTTGAAGCCTAACATCCCCACCTCAGGTTGGCAACGCACCATTATCACCTTTGGTGTCTCTAGGCGGCGTGCATTTCTTACCATCAGGAAATAGACTTAGTGTGTGTAGTTGACAAAAAAAGACGTCGAACAACTTAATCCAGATTAAATTTGACTAATAGCTTATGCCAAAATCTAGACAAAAAAATTATCAACTACCCCAGGTATTCTCGAAACCTATGAATTGGAAATTGCAAGCATTGAATCTATCGTAGGCGCTTGGTAAAACTTCTAAATATTCATATTTTTAACAAAAAAACACTTGTACTGTTTTACGTATCACATGACTTATTACTTTGTAAATAGCCTACCGGTTTCGCTTATACAGCATCATCAGGGATAAAACTTAAACTAAGTTAAACTTAACTTAAACTAAAACTAAGTTTTAGCCCTGATGATGCTGTATAAGCGAAACCGGTAGGCTATTTACAAAGTAAAAAAATGTAAGTAATACGTAAAACATTACAAGACGTGTTTCTTTGTTTAAAAATAAGAATAGGTAAGGCGTTTATTTTATAGGTACGTACCATACGTACTCTAGTATGTATGCTAAGTATACTTTAGAATAAAATAGCTAATAATCACAACGGTCTCTTGACAGAAAGAGACAACCATAGATGTTATAGATGCGTCGCTACTGTGTGATTGGGTTACTATTATACTTATATTCCACATATGAATTCAAACTAACAGGGGGAAAAAGGACCTAACATTAACAAATGTTCCTACGTTCAATCAATCTGAAAAATTTAGGCCATACAATGAAAAATACAAATTTCTGCAGGCCTTATCATTTTAACATGGACTACAATTTGTACGCAATCATTAAACCGTAAAACGCTCGGTGTACAAATAGTGATGTGCATACTTGTCACATTAATCGATATTTCTCTAATATATTTTTTTAAAACATTTGGATTTTAGACAACATGTTGCCAATTAAAGTTAGTAATGTATGCATATACACATAACTTTCATACACATTAACTTGTTAGAAAATAGAGCAGACAAAAACACTAAAAATGATATAAAGTGATAATCTTTCTTAGCTATGAACGAATGAAATTTTTATTGATCTTAAAACAAAACCATGTGAACAGATTCACGCGATACTATTTGTTTTCAGTCAAAAAAGCTATAGTCATTCAAAACCAGTTTTAGGGTTATGTTCCCAAAAGGTAAAAACGGACCCTATACTAAGCCTCCGTTGTCTGTCTGTCTCCAGCTTGTATCTCATAAACCGTAATAGCTAGAAAGCTGAAAATTTCACAAATGATGTATTTTGTATATTGTAGATGTATATAACAAAAAATACTAACAATTAAAAAAAATATGAAGAGGAGTCCCCAAACAATAAACGTGTCTTTTCATATTTTTTTTGCTCAACATTAAAAACGGTAACAGGTAGACACTTCAAATTACTAGAATTAGAATATTTACTTTTATAATATTAACTTTCAAAATAAATAATTAAATAACAATAAAGTAAATATTAAAGGCAACAACAAACATGATTTTCTATTGTAGATGATTGTACAGAACCCCGCATGAGTGAGTCCAACTCGCACTTGGCTGGTTTTTCTTCTATGCAGTCTTAAACAGATAAAAATTTATTCATACTGATTTTTCTACTGCTTTGCAAACCTATCCATGATTAACGAATGTGGAGAAAGCTGGACGGTCCGCAAGGATCGTGGCATTTGGCATTACGATTACGATACTCACTATCTTCCTGCGAGCTATCTCTGTAAGGAAGAACCGGCGAATAGTCTTGTTTAAGTTGTTTTATTCCATAGGCCCCATTGCACAATCACAATACAAAGCGATCTGACAAATGTTTTCTATTATCATTAAATCCAATCAGAACTAAAATGTATCTTTTTTCAAATCAAAATATTAAGAGTGAATAGGTTGCTTCTGGCATAGTATCATCCATCTTTGACCTAAACTTAGTGAAAGTTTATTTAAACAGTTGAACAGCGATACGTATTCAGACGAATGCACATCACTACTCAACTGCATAGACTTGTAAAAATATTTTTAATTACAACCACCACCTGGGCTTTTTCCACTCTAATCCAAAGTTATGGCGGTTTGAATGAGTTCTCGTTAAACCGGAAGGAGTGTGTTTTTTCCATTTCCGGTGCTCATTACTTGTGTATAGTGTAAAGGCTGACTGAATTTTATGACGTTATAGTTCAGTTTTTCATATTTCATATGGAATGCAAATAATAACAAAAATACGTATCACCTGTATAACCATAGACGTGAATGGTTTGTTGCCAACCCAATGTTAAGGAGACATACCTGTCTTTCACGTATGTTAAGGTAATCCTAGCCGATACACAGATACACACACAGCCCCGTGTTGGTCCGAGTCCCTTGCAAAATGGACCATCTGTCTTCTTGCTAGGCAGCTTGTTAAAGGCGAGCATAGACTTGCCCTCACTAACACCATGACATCTGACTAGATGGTGGAGTTTTGCAGCGACTCGCCCGGATTGGTGCTACCGCGGTTTGCCGTTGACGTGTTCCGGTTCGCAGGGTAAGGTAGCCGCTAAACTTACTTTTGATCGAGGCCTAACATCCCGGCTTAAGGTTGGTAACACACCATTTCCATCTTTGTTGTCTCTAGGCGGCGTGAATTTCGTACCATCAGGAAATCCGTCTGCTTGTTTGCCTTCCATTATCATAAAAAAAACCAACATTAAGGTTTCACGTATTTTAAGGTAATCCTAGCCTGTACACAGACACACACAGCCCGTGTTGGTCCTGGTCCCTTCCAAAATAGACCATCTGCCTTCCTGCCACGTAGCTCGTAAAAGACGAGCATATGCTTCCGTTACTAGCATCGTGACATCTGTCTAGGTGATAGAGTTTTGCAGCGACTCATTAAAATTGGTACCATCGCCTATCCCTGCCACCGTAACCTCAGTGCTTGCTATTCACTTGTTCCTGTACGGAGGGTTAGGTAGCCGGTAAACTTATTTTTGCTCTAAGCCTAACGTCTTGGCCTCAGGTTGGCAAAGCACCATTACCACTTTTAGTGTCTCTAGGCGGCGTGAATATCCTACCACTAGGGAATCTGTCTGCTTGTTTGCATTCCAATATCGTAACAAAAACTTGGAACACAATATTTGCGAGCACGGAAGTTATTGTGGCAAAAGTAGCTAATGTGGAATCCGGGAGAGTCTCATGACTCATGTGTTAGTCCTCCTAATATTATAAGTGTGTAAGTGCGCGGATGGATGGACGAGTTGGTTCTTTACAGCAATATCTTATATAAATAGAGTGGCATTTTGAGTACCATCTAAATTTTGATAAAAGATTCGGAATCAATAACACTTTCGATCTATGAAGAAATTAAAAATTAAAAAAAGCAAAAGCAATTATAACGTTTATCCAACGCAAAAAAAACAATATACATGGTTACAAACACCACACACACACGCGCACACACACACACACATCATATACAAACATATCACCAGACATATAACAGTAACCTTAAAAAAGTTAACATATGTTATGTATATTTTTTTTAAAAATTCTGTAACATGTTGCTATATAAGAGCGAGGCCTAGCACAGGTATCATTATACTTAAAAGGATGCCTAATTTTTTTTTTAACAATGTTATACTACAAATATAGATATTTTACATAAAACCTGACCGCAGTCGCATTCGCTGGTGACATCATGACTCGTCCTAGGTACGACATAGTATGACAATAAGTGAAGTATTTTTGCGGACTATTTTAAATGAATGTTTATAAAAGTAAATATACAATTTGGGTATAATATCAAAAATGCATTACCATTTGAGTTTTTACCCCCTTACATTAAAATTTTGCCGGCCTGTTCAAAGTAACCTTGTATAAACGAATGTCGTGTTAGGTTCCATAGGTCCATTCATAATTCAAGAAAGTTTTTTTTTATATTATAGGAAGGCAAATAAGCAGACGGATTTCCTGATGGTAAGAAATTCACGCCGCCTAGAGACACCAGAGATGGTAATGGTGCGTTGCCAACCTGAGGTCAGGACGTTGGGCTTCGTGCAAAAGTAAGTTTACCGGCTACCTTACCCTCCGAACCGGAACAGTCATGACGTTATGGCGTCAGGAATAGGTAAGGCGGTGGTACCAATCCGAGCGAGTCGCTGCGAAACTCTACTACCTAGTCAGATGTCACGGTGTTAGTGATGATAAGCCTATGCTCGCCTTTTACGAGCTGGGTGGCAAGAAATGCAGAAGGTCTATTCTGCAAAGGAGCCCGGACCAAACGGTAAAAACACGGGGGTTGAAGCGATTTTGCTGAAATTAGGACCAAGAGACGGACAAAGAACACTTTTATCTGGTTTACGTATTTCTTTGCATTGAGTAAAATAAAAAAAAAATGTTCACTTTATATATAGGAGTAATATTTGGTTAAAAATTTACTGGTATACGCATTTTCATTATACTGCTAGCAAACTAGAAATCCTATTAATATTCTTAGAATATCATGAATTTTTAATAAAAGTTTGTCGCTCGAGTTTGATTAAGTGACCGGTTGGCGATAGCTTTTTGTGATTGTACACACGTACACATAATACGAGTATTACTTAATTACTTATTCTGTACCTTTTCTTACCTTTTTGGTGATATGGGCGTGAAGATACTTACTTATGTATGTTTAGCAGGAGTATGGTGGGATTCATAGCTGACTGACTGCATTGGTGAAGTAATATAGTAATCTAAACCACTACATTTTCCACCAGTGGTGATGAGGTCATCACATCTCTATACCAATATAAACATAGACTAAGACGTATAAGTGAATCTTAAGTCCTAATACGAACATCGAATAGCGCTGTGTAATCAATTCTAGTTCCATGCCTCCTTTACATAAGGGGAATTCCGTGCAAGTAGTCATGAGGTTTAACTACTAACGATGTTTTTCAAAAAACTATCTTCAGTTAGAGATATGCTCATTGGAGTTTTACTATTAAGATGTTTTTGTTAGTTATTGAAAAATTAACATTCATAACATTGAGATCATTTGTATCATTAACATTAGTAATTTCATTAGAAATCTTATGTATGTATGACGGATGTATTCGTAAGTTCATTCTAACATTCTACGATCAAATTGCTCGAGTGCTATCCGAAAGTGGTGTCAAGAGTCTCCGAAACAGGTGTGCTTATGTAGCACAGATATATGTGACACATGACTGTATAATCTAATCCAACCACCCAAAATGATGAAACCCACATTTCATTTCAAACATGGTGTGCCTTTTTTGTGTTATAATTAGACCTGCCTAATTTAGACCTATTAAGATTTCTTTTTTATTTTGTGATCAAAGTTATTATTATTATTTTAATAAATAAAATTGTTTAATGCATAGTAAGTGTTCAATAAAAATCTATTTGGTGTTTTTGATTACCAAGTTTCATAAAAATCGGCAACTGCTCAAAGCTCAAAAATAGCACAGTATAGAATATAATTGTTCTTTGACATGTTAAGCGAATATTTGGACTTATTAAACCAAAACAATATTCTCAAATCGCATGGTGACCTATTGGTTACGAAAACAACGCTAATACTTTTATACATATGGCGCAACCCCGAATAACGACATACTAAGTGCATACCGAACGCGACGCGCGTAGTTATAAACGCGTTTACGCCTGTTTGTATGAAGATAGAGATACACTACAATACTAATAGAGATACACTGTACCATGATCAAGTAAAGTCAGATAAAGGAGGCATTTTAGGGGAGTAACTAAATCACAGCACATTTTGCTGACTCGAATTCCGTACGTGTTAGTTTTGGATCTCGTAAGATCTAATGCGAGAAATGGCTTGGGAAAATTCTCCTGCGACACATGTATTATGTCTCTATCTCTTGCGTTTTTGGCCCTAATATTTAATCTAATTACCCGAATAAAAAGTTGATTCATTTTATTCTACTATGTCAATTGCTGGACAAATATAATTATGTGTATGTATTTTTAATGGCTTGTGACAGCGAACAAGCTCAACAATACATCTGTATACAAAAAAAACAATGCCACTTTTCGTTGTAATTTTATAACTCAAGAACGAGTTCACCTATCTTAACGAAACGTTAAGGCTTTGTTCGGAATATTTAGTGGATGGTTTATGTGAAGTTTGCATAACATCGGTCAAGTGGTTTTTCATTTATCACATTATTTGTAACAAATGAATTCAATAAATGGCGGATCATTTTGTTAATGGGTATTTTTCAGTTAAATTGAAACTTTTTTCAGATGGGGATTGTGCTGTCATGTTGAAGTTTTTACATTGTTTTTTTTGTTGTGTTACGTCATACATGCGGTCAAATGTACGTAGCGAAGCACGTACCGGGCCGCTAGTTTGTTATAAATATTTATTTTTGTAGTTTTACAACAAAGATGTGGATCTTTTTTGTTTCTAATTATTTGTAATCAAATTGTTTGGTTGCAGAAATATGTTGTTTCTTCCAGAGCAAACTGGAAAATGAGTACTGGCATTATGTTCGACTGTGTACATTTATTTTAGAATAATAAAGGGTTAAAATAAATAAAATAATCTCTAGACTCTCATTATGGTATGAAAGAACTGTCGTCTATGTACAATACTATACTATATACTATACAATAGTGTGTTTGGCCTGTGTACAAGTCAACCGGCTACCCTACCTGCTGGCCATGACAATGTTATTACGGCGGCAGGAATTCGTATGGCGATGGATCTGGACAAGTTGCTGCTCAGCATTGTACCTGCGGTCTTATTTGTAACAGCCCCATTAGCCCACCCTCTCTTCTTATACGATGCCAGGCAGGAATGTAGCCGGTAAGGTCGATGGGAGACAAATCTAGAGAAATAATTCAGTAACATTCCCCGTGTTTGTCCAGACTCCTTTGCAGAATAGACCATCTGCCTTCCTGCCAGGCAGCTCTTAAAACGCGAGAATAGGCTTACCGTCACTAACACCGTGACTTCTGACATGGTGGTAGAGTTTTGCAGCGACTCAACCGGATTGGTACCACCGCCTTATCTATTCCTGCCGCCATAACGTCATGACGTGTTCCGGCTTAGAGGGTAAGGTAGCCGGTAAACTTACCTTTGCTCGAGGCCTAACATCCCGGTCTCAGGTTGACAACGCACTATTACCACCATTGCTGTCTCTAGGCGGCGTTAATTTCTTACCATCAGGAAATCCGTCTGCTTGTTTGCCTTCTAATATCAAAAAAAAAACAAAATTATAACAAAGCAAGTGGACGATAGCATCGTCACGTCCCTACTCTTACAACCAAACAAAACAAGGGTTTATTAATTAACAGATTAAACATGCCTCATTATCTGTATCAGTAATGATCCAAAAAATAAACAGCGGAAGTATTCAATTTCCTTAAAGGTTTGCAATAATTACTTAAGGAAAGAAAGAAACAAAATCGTTTATTTCACATAGCTTTTGGGAAGCCACTTGTGATGTGTTTATACACCATGTAAATGAAAGCGTATCGAAAAATGAAACCATGGATTCTGTACATCAATGGTGCCTAAACGGTCGATCGCGATCTATCGGTCGATCACGGGAGGTTCCACGGTCGATCTTAGAGGTTAAGCCAGTTAGTACCTACAAGATTTTATTTTCGAATTTCGAATATTTATTATTTACAAACTAACTTCCGCCCGCGACTCCGTCCGCGGGGATGTCGGTCTAAAACTAAATGCTGAAAAAAATAAAGCTGTCGATCTTACCCCTTACCTTTTTCTCAAAACATCTTCACAGCAAAAAGTATAGGCCCCACTGCTGTGCATGATAGACATGCATATGTAGTTGGAGTTTTGTGTCGAAAACTTCATGAATTTTTCAAATAATTTTGATTTTTTTTAAAGATTTCACTATTATTTCATTAATAATATCAAACGCAACTCGATTTTAAAGTAATATTTAATAACTAACACATTTTTACTAAAAACAGCAATGTAATAAAACAGCGTAGGTACTTGTCCTCCGAACTGGAACACGTCAATGGCAAGCGCTGAAGTTATGGCGACTTTAATAGGTAAGGTGGTGGTACCAATCCAGGCGAGTTGCTACAAAACTCTACCTCCTAGTCAGATATCACGGTGTTAGTGACGGTAATCCTATGTTCGTCTTTTACGAGCTTCCTGGCACAGAAAGACAGATGGTCTATTCTACAAAGGAGCCCAGACCAAAACAGGGAGAGGTGGCAAGCCTATCGCCAACTGGGCGCACATCAAATCCCGAGCAACATTTTACTTACTCGGAAACTTATTTACTTATTAGAAAATTTTACTTATTACAAAAAAACACATTTTCTTTCTTTGCCCAACCCGGGAATCGAACCCGGGACCTCATGAAGTCTAGTCCAACGCCTGGAGAGCTAGACCTCAGAGGCAACTGATGCGCTGGTTATAAATGAAACTGGAATAATTCGGGGTAATTAAAACTTTGCAGACGCCAGAAACGACTTGAATTGATAAACTTTGAACTCTATGGTATTGAAATACTATTTTTGGACCATTTGATTTCTTATTCACCTTTTATACAGTACTACTATTGAAATTATGCGCTTCGGATTTACACTTTTTACTGTTTTTACACTTTATCCTTTTATTTTTAAATTGGCTGACCTAATCTAAATTTAAGCGATATTATTAATTATGTGATAACAACTCCATATACAGATATCTTTAAAATACATCCGGATTTCCGAAGCTTGACGAATATAGCCGAAGCGCATTATTTAAATAGTACTACTATACATTTGGTAGTATGAAATAGTAGTGTTTTTTATATTCCCTTTTCACGTCATAACCAAGTTCACTTGTTGACAATAAATAGCTGAAATGATGATGAAATATAAAACTAGCATAGATTTACCGTCACTAACACCGTGACATCTGACTAGGTGGTAGAGTTTGCTTGAGGAATTTAAGAAGTTGCCTGGCAGGAAGGCAGATGTTTTGATCTGCAAAGGAGCCCGAACTAGCACGGGAAACCATTTCGTTCAAGTCAGCTTGCAAACCAAAAAAATTCGCATCCTAATCGATCCATCCATTTCGGATTTATGATTCCTCTGACACATGCAAACACTTAGCCCCCACTAAACACCCCTATTTCTCATCAGGGTATAAAATTAGGCAAAATCGCACGCAAGAATTATTTTTTTATTAAAAATCTATACAAACACCACGACGGTTTGCTATATAACCTTTTTGCTCGCAATTCATAAAGCACACATTCATAAAAGTTTGATTCGTAGTTGTGCAGACGGGAAAATAGACGTTCGGGCATTCTTCACAAGGCACTGTTCGGTTCAGCGGTGGCAGTATTGGCTCTATATATTTAGTCCCCCTGGTAGTTCTCTCTGTAGTTGTTCTTCTTCGTTGTGCCGATAGAAATCCCAGCAGTGGGATTATTATTATGAAGAATCTTGCTGAAATAAAAACGTTTTAAGATGGAACTTTTTACCTGGTATAACTCTTACATTAAAATAATTCAAAACTATAAATGTACTTTACAATGTTAACATAAAAAAATATTTAAATGTTTTAGTAGTAAAACTATTTTGACGTCATGATGTCTCCTAAGATACATGGGGCACAATAAAATTTTTGCACTTCTAGGTGACCTCAACCTTATGACGAAGTGGTAGTCTCGGGCCTCGTAGGGCAACTGATTTCCTAATAAAGCAACTCGTAACCGTTATCGCATGTTTCTTTGTCACTATCACTGTGACTAGCAATGGGTGGTAGAGTTTTAAAATCACTCGTTTGAATTAGTACTTATATTTTGACCTAACATATGTTTTGTTCTTCTATTACGTCATTGCTACCCACGGTCGCTTTTCGGTCTTGACGTAAGAATACACTTAATTCAAGCAAGGGTTTTACATTCCATGCTTAGGTTGGCAATGCAATCGGTAGACTTGTTATTGCCACAACACGTCCCCACACAACTACAACGCACTGACAACATCTATGGTGTTTATAGGCAACGGTTATCTCTTACCATTAAGAGAGCAGTGAGCTAGTTCGCTTATTACATAAAAAAATACAATAAAAAACATACCAAGCAAATGAAAATTCATCTCTACCGTTTTGAGTAATTAAACCTTTTAAATTATAGCTTACGATTTAGCTCTTTCATGACAATTTTACGACATAATGTGCATAATTAGGAAAACCCATTTTTAGAAAAATCAGAATAAAATGATTAAAAAAATGACATCATGATTTTAATTTTTATCTGAAAGGTCAGTGAATAACTCTCTCTTGATGGTAAGAGGTAATCGTGGCCTATAGATACTATAGATGTTGTTGGTGCGTCGCTTTGCTGTGGCCGATATGTAAGGCCTATTGTGCAAGTCTACCGGTTACTCTACCCTCCGGACTGAAACATGAAAGAATAATTATGGTGGCAGGAATAGGTAAGATGAGATCAGGGTTTGTAATTGATACTGCCATATGTTGCTTCCGCGGTCCGTAGATGATATATATATTCCTTATGCTAAGAAGTACACTTTGTCTAGACATCAAAGTGATGTGATTTTAGTAAAAAAAATGTGTCACCCTTATATCACTATATTATAGTATATTATAGTATAGTATAGTATATTATAGTATAGTATAGTATAGAAAAAAGTCGCTTATTCTGTCCCTATGTCCCATTGTATTATTATCTTTAAAACTACGCAACGGATTTTGATACGTATTTTTTAATAAATAAAGTGATTGAAGAGTAAGGTTTGTATATATATCTAGTTTATACCCCTGCAAAGCCGGGGCAGCCCGCTAGTGTAACAACGTCTGCCGGGTCAGCTAGTCATAGTATAAAATGTCGTGGTGGGTAAATTTTTATTTACATACCTACAGTTTAATATGGAACCCTCGTGTGCGAGTCCAACACACACACATGGTCGACTTTTTTTTAATTTCATCTTGTATTCAAGTAGTAATTTATTGCACACAAGTCTACTTTAGTACAACATTCTTCTTCACAAGATAACAATAAATACAATAAAGCTACATCTTATTTCGGGACGAATAAGCACTAAACCCGTTTCTGCCACCATAACGTCAATGCTTATCATTTGTGGTAATTCTGTTCACAAACTAAACTTATTTTAGATGCATGCTATCTTTCTCAAATGAAAAAAAAAAAGAGATGGGACGTTTTAGACACGTCTGATTAGTCCAAACATGTCAAATCGCGATGTTTTTAATCGAAGTTTTCCAAGTAATAGTTTAAACGTCTGTAGAAATGACGTATATGGTCTAAGTTGACAGCGCTAACAGTGTTTTGTCTCTTTCTGTTTCTTTCGTTGAAAGAAGACAGCGATAATTAGTTTGGTGAGTGTGCAACAAAAACACCACCATTATAGCTGTAGGGCAGAATATTGATTAAACCTAAGCAGCAGGCTTTGAAGTTTGACAAGGTTTGGCAATGCATCATCACCGTCATTTGATGGCTACACAACAATGACGTTTTTGCATCATGAAAAAGTGAAAAGTAAAGTACTTTCACGCCTGTATCCCCGAAGAGGTAAGCAGAGGCACAACCAGGGCACCTGCGACTTGCCGAAGACAATGTCCCGCAATGAGATAGGTGGTTAGCCTTTTGCCAACTAGGCACACATCTAATCCCGGCCATATTTTTTTTATTAGAAAATTGGAAATACCAAATTTTCTTTTTGTAGCCCGACCCGGGATTTGAACCCGGGACTTTACGCAGTCAAGTCCAACACCTGAACCGCTAGACCACAGAGGCGACTGTCATGAAAAAGTATTGCAATAAAAAAATAGAAGTAAATTAGAACAGTTTTATTAGAAATGTATGCATACACCCCGTCTTTGCATGACATAGTCTTTATTTTGACATCTCATGAAACACATATTTATAAATGTTTCGTTGGTTGTAGTACAAACTGGGAGATAGGCATTTGGGCACTCTGAGCAAGGTCTAGTCCTGTTTAATACTGGGAGATATCTTTCCATATTGACTTTGCTTCTCGTGGTTCGTCTTGTCCTGGTTGTAGTTGGAGCAAGAGCACCCACAAGTAACGTGAAGAGAACCCCTGAAAATTTGTTAAAAAATTATCTTTACGCTCACATACTCGAAGATTTGGTAGAGATACAACCAGGCATCCACAACTAGCCGAACACACTAAGTCCCACAATATGAAAGGTGGCAAGAAAATTGCCAACCGGGCAAAATCCTGAGCAACGTTGCTTTTATTAGGAAAATGAAAAAAAAAACATTTTTTTTCATTGCCCGACCCGACAATAATATTCGATGCTCCCCGTGTTGGTCCGAGCTCCTTTGCAGAATAGACCATCTGCCTTCCTGTTAAGCAGCTCATAAAAGGCGAGCCAACACCGTGAAATCTGACTAGGTGGTAGAGTTTCGCAGCGACTCACCCGAATTGGTACCACCGCCTTACCTATTCCTGTCGCCATAACGTCATGACGTGTTCGGGTTCGGAGGATAATGTAGCCGGTAAACTTACTTTTACTAGAGGTCTAACATTTCAGCCTCAGGTTGGCAACGCACCATTATTACCTTTGATGTCTCTAGGCGACGGGAATTTCTAACCATCAAGAAATACGACCGCTTGTTTGTCTTTCAATATTATAAAAAAATAGTTTAGTAAGTGAGCAACATAATTACTACCAATAACTATTTTATAATTTACTTAAAAAATATTTTTACGTTTTTTGATATTTTATTTATCTCGAGTCCCAGGTTAAAATACCGTTAACTTATTTGAGAAAAAATGGTGTGTAATAATTATTAAGTAAAAATATACCGTAAAATAAAGCTTTCATTTTGCCAACCAGTCCTAAGTAATAATTGCTATTTGCCAACTCCAAAAATTAAGTTGGTAAATTATCTACGTAATTATTCTTGAAGATTTATGACTCTTTTAATGACTGTAATTATGTCCTTAATCCATATATATTTTAAAATCGTAAAAGAATTCTGTTTTTTTAGGGTTCCGTACCCAAAGGGTAAGAACGGAGTATACAGTAGATAAGACTAAAATTAATCTACCTTTAAGTTTTTTTATAATACATTATGAAACTTATGTTTATAAATAAATATTTTTATTATTAAAAATAGCATTAAGTACTGCGATTTAAATGTTAAAATGTATATAAATACTTCTATAAATTTAATTAAATATTTGTACACCACAATGTGGCAGAATATGTTGAACACTTAAATATCTTTGTAACAACTTTTTAACACACATATTCCGCCAATAAATAATTTTCATTTTCATACTACTAAGCCGCAGCTGTCTGTCTGTATGATAGTACGGAACCCTTCGTGCTCAAGATCAACTCGCACTTGGCAGGTTTTTTATTTATCCCAATGTCAAGTTTTTTTTATGAATTCTGGCACCACCAGCATCGTTATCAGAGCTCGCCAATCTTGCTTTTGCGAAAAACGTATAATAAATAGGTTGATGAAAAATTATGATGATGCTAATATTGGTTTTATAAGTGGCAAGTATTTCTTACCACTAAGGCTACATCACCTAAAAACCATATACATGTTTGCATTTTTATTCTGATTTTGACTTCTCTCAATAGTGAGGATCGCAACTACATGTCATTTTCCTCATTGTGTGGTCTGCTCGATGAAAGTGATGGTCTACGATGCGTTGTTTTTTTAAAGATTTAATGTAGGATGGACCTATTTTAATGAAAAATGATAATTTAAAATCGCTGCTATGGTCAGGCACCCTGGCAGTGTAACGGGAAGTCAGACTTAACTTTATGATGTCCCAAGTTTGATTCTAGGTTCTAATTTTGTAATGAAAACATTACCCCGGATTGGATATGTGCCCGGTTTTCAATAGGCTTGCAACCTATACTATTGTGGGACTTAGTGGCTTCGGCTAGCCGAGCGTGCCCTGGTTATACTTCTGCCTGCCTCTTAGAAACCGGTGTTAAGACATAATCAATCAAAATAATAATGTAAAATATACGATGAAAACATAATATATACTTCAATCATCTCCAGGATGTGACGATCAATATGACAAACTGGTAGTTGAGGTACCTGGACTTATTCTACTGTAGGTACAAGTAGAATAAGTCCAGGTACTTCGAAACCTCAAAAGCAGTTATAATATACTGGTAGAGTGCTGAGCATCAGCTCACCCGAATTGGTATCATCTCTAACTTTTCCTGTTTAATACTATTAGCGCTTGTTGTTTTCATGTTCCATGCTGTAGGATAAGGTAGTCGATAGAATTATTGCAGACGTGATAATAGATTGTAGCCATAAGATAACAAGCACTAATAATATCTATAGCGCCTAACAAGTCTTATATCTTATATCTACCTTTAAATTTATTTATAAGAAATTATGAAACTTATGTTTATGAATAAATAAAATATGCATGCATTAATGCATATTTGCTATATGTCTACGCAGAAAAAAGGAAGCGAGCGAAACGGAACGTAAAACGTAGTCCATTCAAATCAACGGTTGTTATTTTGAAATTGAAAAATCTCTACCTATTATAACCGCTACGATGTCGCCGTTAGTTGTCGTCGTTACGATAACGTTTTATTGTACATTTTTCAATGTTATTTTAAAATCTTAGTATACCCTGTTCTCGCTTCATCGCTTCAGGGAAAGGAAGGGACCTTTGCCACGAACACTACGCGACCGTCAGCCATATTTTCAACATAATTTTTAATCAATTTATATTTTTAACGACTTGTATCCGGCAATCCCAAGTAAACTTATTTTCAAAAACCTACTGCATATTCATTTAGTTCATCCAAAGTTGGTCCGAGTGCCAACATACCCTTTAAAAGAAGCTTCTTTCATTTATCAGAACTAACATCATCACAAACACTGTCATGAAACGTAAGAAAAAGTTTTTTTTAAATCGTCACATGTTTTGTCTTAGTATTTACATATGTACATATATAGGGTTATATATATTTACATAATTTATAGTGTTATCTATAAATATTTTAAATGTACATATTCGTGTGTAGGTATATAAGGTCCTTTCAAAATAGGTGTTTAACTTTTTGGCAGCGTTCAGTACATGTTTTCACAAAAAAATCGTTACTCAAAATACCTTTTCAATATCATGGCTTTTGATTTATTCCAAATCGAATAAACTCTTCCACTTCAAAAAAAATCACAAATGACGTATTTTCTAATAATCACCGACTTTACTAAATTAAATAAAAAAAATGTTCTGTATGAAACAATTCAAATATACCATATCAAGGAAAACCAAAAGTTATTTGTGTCAAGAATTATTATTTTGTTGATTTGTATTTTCTTCCGAAATTGGAAGGCAAACAAGCAGATTCCTGATGGTAAGAAATTCACGCCGCCTAGAGATACCAACGGTGGTAATGGTGCGTTGCCAAACTGATGCCGGGATCTTAGGCCTCGAGCAAAAGTCACTTTACCGACTACCTTACCCTCCAAACCGGAAAACGTCATAAGGTTATGGTGGCAGGAATAGGTAAGGCGGTGGTACCAATCCGGATGAGTCACTGCGAAACTCTACCACCTAGTAGTATGTCACGGTGTTAGTGACGGTAACTACATGCTCGCCTTTTACGAGCTGCCTGGCAGAAAGGCAGATGGTCTATTCTGCAAAGGAGCCCGGACCAAAACGGGGAAAAATTGTATTGTATTTTTTAAGTGCTTGCGTATCTTATCGAAGTGCGTCCAGTCCAGTAAATCCACAATTACCTTTATAAGAAGCTGGTAAAAATATGTCTTGCTTGAGTCAAGCTCGCCTTGTACTGTAAAGCGCAGAAGATTGTTTTTCATCTTACTTTTTATAATGATACACATTTTTGACTACGTAATTGTTTTTTTATATCTTTGTAATCAAGAATGGAGGAATAAAAATTTAAGTAATTGGATTAAATTTAAGACTTCTTTGAGTCCAATAAACATTTACTTTACTTAAAAATATGATGCGATAAAACTTTTTTAAATTAAGCTTATTGAAAATTAGTTTTTTTCATATTACACATTTTCACACACCTACCTACCTACCTACCTACGTACCTACATCCATACACATTTGCATTGTATATATGCTTTGTCAATTATTCATCTGTCATTCTTTCTACATGAGCGAACCAGCGGAGCATGCCCTTTCGCATTTTAACACCAACACTTTTTTTTCAATCCCACTCTTTCTCGGATCTCAGTGTTACGAATGCGGTCAGCGAGCGTAACACCACAGTAGTGCTCTCATTTCGACCGCATTTATCCTACTTTCATGATCTTTCTGACATACCCAACTCTCGCTTCCATACAATAATGTTGGGATAAGCACGGAACTATGCAAAGCGAGTCTAGCTTTTTTCGTATTTTAAAAATATGTGCAAACTTTAAAAAATCTTTTTTCCAAAACAAAAAACTTGATAAATTTTTATTGCATGAAATTTCAACTCACTTATAATAGGTACATCTGTAAAAGTCTTACGACCGCACTCGGAGATGTAAATGAATATTTAATCTATCACTAAGTAAAAGCTTCGTATAACTGGTAAACAAACTTTGCGCATTGTACTGTAAAATTTACGTTAATTAAACGTATACAATAAAGAAATTGTTACCTTTATCATAACAAAAGTATCTTAACGCCCATATCCCCGTAGAGGTAGGCAGAGGCACAGCCAGGGCACCCACGATTAGCCAAAGACACTAAGTCCCAAAATGTGATAGGTGGCAAGCCTATCGCCAACCGGGCACATTTCCAATCCCGACCAAGATTTTTTTTTATTAGAAAATTGGAAAAATCCAATTTTCTTTTAGTTGGCCGACCCGAGAGTCAAACCCGAGACCTCATGCAGTCAAGTCCAACACCCGAACGAAAGTCTATCTATCTATCTGTTTGTTACGCTTTTACTATCAATCAATTCTGAGTGCAAAACAAATGCTAATTTTATTACAAAAAAACCAATAAAATGATGGATGAAAGTTTGCATCAAAATCTATTGTACGCTAAAGTATTTGCGGGTAATATTCAAAAAGTCTGTCTGTCTGGTATACTTTAATGGCTACTGCATGGATTTTTGTAAAACTTTATTTGTTTAAGAAGTAAGAACCAAGTTTAAACAAAGGTATTTTCTCTCGCTCTCTTAAAACTCTCAAAAGAAGTATAATGGTGACAAAAGATTGTATGAAAACTAACTGACGAAGTGGCGGGTTAAAATATAAATATTCTTGGACAAGTCACACAAATTGAATCTAACCCTAAAGTTATTATATGCTTGTCTTACGGGTGTTAGTCAATAATACCAGAATAAATTTAAAAACACCCAGACCCGGAAATGCAGACATCTAAATGTTCGTCACACAAATTCCTGCCCCCGCCGGGAATCGAACCCGAGCCTCGCGGTTTTTCGGTGTAGTTAGGCGTGTACGCTAGCCACTCGACCAACGAGACGGTCAAAACGGTCTAGTTGTTAATAAAAACAAACTTTAATTCTAAAATAAACCTTTAATAGTCAAAAGGCATCAGGAACTGAATACATCGACCCATATAACTTAATTTGACCTCCTCACTCTTGAAAGGGTTTAAGCAGTTCATCTTGCATATATTTGGATAGGTTTTGTTGTTTGAACCACATACTGGAATGTAGATCCTTGGGCATTCTTCACAGTTTTTGATTTCCTCCAGAAGGGGTAAGCTGTCGTTTACTCTGGTGAAGTACCAATCTTGGAACTCTTGGATTTTGGCAGGATCCACTGGCACGTTTTCTGTTGTACTTTTTGGTACGGTATACCACCCCCAGCCCACGACTGCGGTGGTTAAGGCTGAAAAGAAACGTGGATTTTGAGATATTTTAGTATAAGATCCGAACCTACTTCGACTTACACCGAGCTCATAATTGAGTAAAACATATTTTATAGTCAAATAAGTATATGAGCGATCATATTAAAAGTGGGTTGCCTAAACAAATCCTGGACCGAATATTTTTAAATATTTACAAAAAAATATTTTCATGTTTCCAATTTTTTTCAGGCAACTCTTTATTTCAACATAAACTGTAATAAAAATTGTAATAAAACTGTACATATGTTAATTTTTTTTCTATTGTCCGATCCCGTGAAAGTAACTACCATCGACAATACAATACAATACAATACAATATCTGTTTATACTTGGCAATCCAGATATATAACAGGCAACCCAACTTCTGCAACTTCGTCTTATACCTACTTTAAGTCCTGATAAAATCTTAACATTGCACCAATTAATGAATAAAAAACATTTTAAAAATGAAAAAAAAGTCCTGGTTTTTTAAGGCAACCCATTTTTAATATATTTTCTGTTATACTAAATTTGCTATAAAACCGGTTTCATCTTTTTACCAGCTCGGTGCTTAATTGGTGCATTAATGAATAAAAAACATTTTAAAAATGAAAAAAAGTCCTGGTTTTTTAAGGCAACCCATTTTTAATATATTTTCTGTTGTACTAAATTTGCTATAAAACCGGTTTCATCTTTTTACCAGCTCGGTGCTTAATTGGTGCAATAATGAATAAAAAACATTTTAAAAATGATAAAAAAGTCCTGGTTTTTTAAGGCAACCCATTTTTTATATATTTTCTGTTATACTAAATTTGCTATAAAACCGGTTTCATCTTTCTACCAGCTCGGTGTAGGTCGACCGAAATTCGGATCTTAGACTATGTCAAAAATCGTATTTGAGTAATTTTGATGTTGGTCTAGTAAAATCGTATAACCTCAAACTCCACATAAACAAGAAAGCTTAAAGTTCCAATTGAAATTAGAACGATTTATTTTTTTATTTGAAAAGTTTTTGAACGACGTTGGTTGAACATTCAAAGTTTCTGAACTACGGAAACTTTTATGTACTCAACCTACTTTAAAAACAAGGTGTTTAACATACTTTTTCGTGTTTTGATTTCTACGTTTTTGTAAAATAGGTTTTTTTGGAAAGAGTTATGAAATAAACACCATATCTACAGAAAAAAGAAGAGTTTTAGTGACATCGTGAGAAAAGCTAGTCACATTTTCGTAATTATTGAATTTTATTTATGTGTTAGTAAAATTCATCAATACTGATGGCGTTTTGTACAACTTTGCTTAGTTTTAGTCCACTATTGAAGTACACATGAGGAATTGTTTTTAAATTTTTCTAAGCAAGCTTGAGTCCTTTCTTCCTTGAGTCACCGCTTTATTCAAGATCTTAACATGACATTATATTATAACCGAGTGACTTGACGCAAACTTAAACTTGACTCATGTTTTTAAATAAAGAAATACTTGTATTGTTCTACACATCACTTTTAATTTATTATTTTGTAAATAGCCTACCGGTTTTGCTTATACAGCATAATGAGGGTTTAACTTGACAAGTGAATAATGTTAACGCCAATCACAAAAACTAAAAAAATAAAATAAAAAATAACGAGTGCATTGAGTGTTTAAATTTAAAATTTGAATTTAGAACTGAAAAGAGTTTTTATCTCATAAACGTGTGCGATGTAAATTTAAATCTGGGGTGTTCAACTTTGACTCAGTTTATGCATTCCCTTAATCTTTAAAACAAAATATGTCAACTGATATAAGAGTTATGGCAGTACGACAGGGAAGGTGGTGCGATTGTACTAATTTGGGGGAGTCGTTGTAGAACTTTATCAATTGCTTAATTAATTATTCTCAAAGGCGTGCCTTCACTTCTACTGTATACGTATCAGCAAGATTCGCGTTTTAAATCTGTTTTATCCACGTTTCATCTGCCGTTCTTTCCACATTACCGAACCATCATGCCCTTTCTCTGTGTATATCAACTTACAGTTTTAATTAATCAATTAAAATGTTGTATTTGGTTAGAATACATTAACAGTTATTTGTTTATAACTGACTAGCAGTTTCACGCAGCTTCGCCTGTGTAACTTGGCTTCGACTGCATCGATTTTGATTAAACAAAAACAACAAGACTATGTTAATGCTATGTATACAAAATATGGTTAAACTTCACTTTCTACGTTCAATATGACTCGATGAAAGTTAATCTGTTTATTATTTTTTTTCCTATATTTTAAAATAATTCTATTCAAATTGATATTGCACGTGTTATATTTCTTTTTTGTGTATTATAAGCACCATCGTGCAAAAATTATTTTATTATGTCTCCATAACATAGGGCTGCCGGGAAAATATCGCTGTTTAGGCGATAAGGCTGCCTTTGTGTATCACTTAGTTTTTAAGTTTTTTATAATGTATTTATTTTTAATGTATTTTGGTGCACAATAAAGAGTTATTCTATTATATTCTATGTCACTGAGGGATAACGTAGCACTCTAAAAGTGAACGCATTTTTGAAATCGGTCCATTAGTTTCGGAGCATTTCAAATATAAAATTACTATAGATAAAAATCTTAAAAACAGATATATTTCAATAAAAGATATTTGTTTATTTATTTCATTTTGCTGTCAAAAATATAAAAAAAATACTTCTAGATCCGTTGTTGAATTTTTGTTTTTGGAAAAGTACAACGAGCGCAGGTCATAAAAACTTTTACTATGAGTCCGTCACAGGAAAATTTAGGCGAAGCAAAACTCCAAAAAAGCGACTCAAATTTTATTACCAAGTCGCGATTGGTGTTTACTTATTTCTTATCATCAGCCATTGGCGGAATTCAATTCTAAATTCAATTTATTAACAAAATGTTACACAAAATTATTATACAAAATTTGTATTATTATAAATAGAACTTTAGAACTGGTCTAGCGGTTTGTGGGACTTGACTGCATGAGGTCTCGGGTCGGGCAACAAAAATAATTTGGGTTTTTTCAATTTTCTAATAATTTATTTAATCTATCTAAAATAAATATAGATATCGATAATCTAAAATCTTATAACTTAATTTCAAGGTTAATATATAGGCAACTCATAAGCCAATATTGATTTTAAGTAGTAAGTATCTTCACGCCCATATCCACGAAGAGGTAGGCAGAGGCACAACCAGGGTGGGTACCTACGACTAGCCGAAGACACTAAATCCCACAATGTGATAGGAGGCAAGCCTATCGCCAACCGGGCACATTTCCAATCCCGAGTATTATTACATTTTATTATATATATATATATTTATTAGAAAGTTTTCTTTTTGTTGCCCGACCCGGGATTCGAACCGTCCCGGGTTCAAGAAGGTTATAGATTAAATAAATAAATATCTCTGGACAATTTACACAAATTGAATCTAACCCCAAAGTAAGCAAATTATATGCTCGAGTTATGGGTGTTAGTCAACGATACTAATACATAGAAATAAATTGATACCAGAATAATTTAATAAACACCCAGACCCGAAAGTGCAGACATCTAAATGTTCATCACACAAATGTCTGCCCCCGTCGGGAATCGAACCCGAGCCTCGCGGTTGGTTGGTGTAGTTAGGCGTGTTATGCGTTTATATATATTTTAATAATTGTTTTTTTATATATTAATTGAATTTTAATATTTATCAATTAATAAAGCTCCATAGTAATAAAAAAATAAGAATGATAATAAAAAAAAATATCTTACACAGAGTCAAAAGCAATTCCTTTAGTAAAATCATTGTTTCCATATTCTCAAAGTTTGGAAGTGAAATTTTTATCACAACTGAACAATTATACCTTAATTGCTATTGGTATCTTAATAGTCTTATAAATCGACGATAATAGCTACTTTTTTGCAATGTCGAAAAATTTTATGACTTAATTAAGACGATGAATTTTAATATACATCGTTATTACTTTTAACGGTATTAAAGAGAAGGAGGGACTATGTTATCTATTCATTAACGCCTTACCTATTCCTGCTACTAAAACGTCAGTGCTTGCCATGGACGTGTTCCGGTTCGGAGGGTAAGAGCCCGAAAACCTATTTTTACTCGCGGCCTAAAGTAACTTCTGGTCGTTTGTTTAATGATCGAAATTCGACCATAATAAAATTTAATGATAAGTATAATATAAATTATTTAAAAAGTATGCTTAATCATTATTAAGGTTCTATTGGTAATTGTCTTTTTGATGAGAACGCCATCTTGCATGTAGAAACAATTAATCACAAGCGCTCTTATCTGTTAAATATTCGGCAATGGCATTCAAACCTTTCTCATACACCAAATTTCAACTTGACATGTTTTATTTATTGACTGGAAGGTCATTCATATACGCATCATCATCATCATCATCAGCAGCCGGAGGACGTCCACTGCTGGACATAGGCCTCCCCCAAAGAGCGCCACAGGTCACGATCACCAGCCGTTTGTAACCAGCGACTCCCCGCGACTTTGACCAAATCATCAGTCCACCGGGTGGGAGGTCGTCCAACACTACGTCCTCCGGTGCGGGGCCGCCACTCGAGAACCCTTCTTCCCCAGCAGTTATCGGTTCTGCGAGCAATGTGGCCTGCCCATTGCCACTTCAGCTTGCTGACTCTCTGGACTATGTCGGTTATTCTCGTTCTCTTGCGGATCATCGAATTACGGATCATATCTCGCAGAGAAACACCGAGCATAGCTCTCTCCATAGTACGCTAAGCGACTCTGAGCTTAAGTATTTAAGAGGCCCATATTTAGCGGCCAAGTCTGTTTCGTATGTCATAACTGGTACCAAGTGATACAAGATCGAAGACTTTCGACTTCAGGCTCTGCGGTAGTTTGGACATGAAGATACCCTTTAACTTCCCGAACGCTGCCCATACACGCATAATGACCCAAAAAGTGGCTTATTCTTTGGAGATGAGACACATGCACATCAAGATTATTTTTATTCCTTGTATTGACACAGTTTATAGAACACAAGAAGCCCAGAGGTAGATCTGGAGACCCAAGTTTCAAACAGTACCATGTCAAAAAATTTCGTCTATTTGGTCAAATACAAAATATGGGCACCCGAGTCAAGATCTAAATGACTTGGGTGTCCATATTTTGTATCAGAATAGTATTGTTTTTTATGTGAGAGGTTAGCTAACAAGCAGATGGTTCTCCTGATGATAAGAAGCAACCATAGCCTATAGGCACCATAGATGTTACAGATACATCGTTTTCCTGTGGCCGCGATGTCAGGTCTATTTTGCAATTCCGCCGGCTACGCTTCCCTCCGGACTAAATCATGGCAGAGTCACTAGGATAGCAGGAACAGGTTAGGCGGTGGATCTATACCCGGTCCAGTTGCTGCATAGCACTCTACCATTAGTGGCTTAATTGTTAATGACCTAAATTTTAATCTGTGCTCACCTCTTACGAGCTGCTGGTAGATGTAGATTGATAAGGTAGTAGATGCCTGGAAGATTAGACAGATGGTTTATTCTACTCAGTGGACCTGGACTAACATGGGCATAATTATATATAAACTACAGTTTTGCTCATTCCAAGCAAACGTGCTGAGTTACATAGTCTTATTATTCAATTTGTGTAACTTGTCCAGGGATATTTATTTATTTACCATTCGGTTTCCTCGGTTAATATTAATTTTTCGAATATTTAATAATATAACTTTATTTATTTGAATTTGCATAATATCTAAAAACCTAAAATGGGTAAATTGTTAGCGGTCTTATTTCTACCCAAAGATGATAGGTAATTTATACTGATATAATCAAAGAAAAACTTTTAATGACTTTTTTGTTTATAACAAAATGGTGTGTGGTTATGTTTTACATTTGCTGTCTTATTAATAAGCACGGATTAAAGTACTCCAAGGTTACTAGCTTAATTAAAAGAATTAGTAAAAACTAAAATATATGTGGGTATATAAAAAATTTAATTAACTATTACACAGACATTGCATTACTGTGTGAAAATGGAAAAGAAAACAAACGAAGTGTTTCACTCCAGGAAAGCCGGCAGAAGTAAAAACTTGAATATAAACATTTTGCATTTTTGATACTTTGGAATGGTTAGGGAATAATTTTTCACGAATTGTTTTAATTATCAGTGTGACAGTACTGTTATTTATGTGGTACGTTCACAAACATGTCAACACGAATATTTGCGCAAGCGCCCTGCGCCGTTATACGAATTTTCGATCAGGTCAAGTGTCCTGACGCGAGTTTAGTAGTTTTTACCCATTCCAAAAAAGTGCGCAACGCCGCAAAAGAAGTTTTCACTTCAAAAACAGTCTTGAACAACATCCACATTAAAAATCCAAAAATATCTGACAGGGCCCAGTTCTGACCATTTTAATGGATGAGTTCGTCTTTTTGTTGTAACATGCCAACCGACATTCATTGACGTAGGTGTAGTTATCATCAGCACATATTGGGTAATAGACCCTTGGACAACTCTTGCAGCCTTCAGTCGGTATAATAGCGTGCAGTGGAGTCACATCATGAGTTAAATACGGGAAGAAGTCTTCAAACACTTCTTCAGATTTACGGATTGCTCGATCATAACCCATCATCCCCAACCAGGTCTTGGTGATGACAACGCAGGTGAAAGCTGTAAATCACACTTCATGTAGTGTTGAACACCACAATGTGGTAGAATATGTTGAAAAGCTTTAGTAGTTTTGTAACAACTTCAACACGCATATTACGCAAATAAACATATTGTCTTTCTTTCTTGGCAAATTAATTGTTATTCACTAGAAGGTGGCCTTTTAGAGACAACTCCAAAGCGATAAGACCTTTTTTGAGTGAAATTTAATTAAATTGTTTAGCAAGCATTGAGACTACAATATTAAAATAAATAAAACATTGCAAATACTAAAAAAACGACGGGTCGCACTCCGGGAGTGCCGGCAGAAGTGAAAACTTGTGCACTTTTGTGCATTTTTGAAACGTTGTGCATTTTTGGTATTTTGGAATGGTTAGGGAATAATTTTGCACGAATTGCTTTAATTATTTATTATCAATATGAAAGTACTATATTTTATATGGTAGCATTCAATATTCATTTGTTCACAAACATGACAACACGAACATTCGCGCAACGACCGAAACAGCAGGCGCAGGAATACATTTTCGCTGCACCGTAGAAAGAGAGGGGGATACGCCGCGCCGGCTGTTTAGTCTCCAACCGTCTTACGAATTTTTTATCAGGACACGCGTCCTGACGCGAGTTTTGAAGTTTTTACCCATTCCAAAAAAGTGCGCAACGACGCTAAAGAAGTTTTCACTTCAAAAATTGAATTATGTAAGTAACCCTTATATCATACGAAGCAACGTTTTTAAAAATACTAAATGTCTCTCCTGTAGATACTTGTAGTATTTTTACTGTAACAGTACAAATGTCATATTAAAATTAAAATAGATTTGAAATATTTCGGGTTTACTGTTTTTTTTTATCATATTGGAAGGCAAACAAGCAGACGGATTTCCTGATGGTAAGAAATTCACGCCGCTTAGAGCCACTAAAGTTGGTAATGGTGTGTTACCAACCTGAGGCCGGGATGCAAAAGTAATTTTACTGGCTACCTTATACTCCGAACTGGAACATATCATGACGTTATGGCGGCAGGAGTAGGTAAAGCGGTGGTGGCTGGAGGTGGTAATAGACCAGCCTTGGCCTTCCAATGCCAGGCAGCTCGTGAAACGCGAGCATAGGCTTACCATCACCAACATCGTGACATCTGTCTAGGTGGTAGAGTCTTGCAGCGACTTGCCCGGATTGGTATCACCGCTTTACCTATTTCTGTCGCCATAATGTCAGCGCTTACCATTGACGTGTTCCGGTTAGGAGGTTGGGTTTAGAATTTAATTATCACGACTTTCTTTTATACATGTAGACGATTTATCTTTCTTTTTTTGTTTTTAAGGTATAATCTGCATTCGGGGCGAAGACAAATCAAACGAACCAAAAACCATGAAAATTGGCCCAGCAGATCTCGAGTTATATGTGTTGTAACTCGTAACAAACGCGACTTTCTTTTATATATATATATATATATATAATATTATCTTACCCAGTAAACTTAGTATCGCTTGACATAAGCGCAGTCTGTCGGATCCAATGTGAAACATTGTAAAACCAGCAAGTACGTATTATTAAAAAAATAATTAAAAAACATTTTTCAGTAGACCAAATTGTGAATTTAAACCATTTTCGAATTCCCTTGAACACACAAAAAAAGTTTCATCAACATCGGTCCAGCCGTCTAGAAGGAGTTCAGTGACAAACACTCGAACACAAGAATTATATACATAAAGTCAGCATAATTAGGTAAACTGTAACATAGACGTGTAATACAAAGCTTAATTAAAAAAATTTAATTCTCACACAAAATAACAGCAACAAATAAAAAACGTTTCATGTTTCGATTAAAAAATCTTAAACCTATTAATGAGTTTGAAGTTAATTACCTTTTAAGATTAATCAAGCGATTTACGACGATAATATGCACACAGTAACATCAAACATGTTTGTGATAAGAGCATCTTTGTATACTAATTAGGGAAGTCATTAAGTTGTATGAAATGTACTTTTGGTCTTTTGTTAGTTGGTTGGTATAAAATAATACTACTGTACTCCAGTCTAAAGCGTAGGGTAGGTAGTCTACCGATATATATACCTAGCAAGCACCCTGGTTATAGCACATCGTCGCACCTATAACGTCTGTGGTGTCTATTGGCCACGGTTGTGTTGTACTATCTGTGTGGTTGTTGACTATCATATAAAATTAAATACAAAAATTTTTTTATCCGGGAGTGGTGTCAAGAGTCTCCGAAACCGGCGTGTTTGTATGAAAAGGGTAATTAATGTGAAGGAAGCCAGACAGGTTTGTCAGGATCGTGAGGTCTGGCACTCTATACTCTCTGCCTACCACGTAATGAACTATGAGTGAAGATATTTATATAAAATAAATATCAGAGTGTTAAAATTAATTTCAGTATTTATAAATTTTGGCCGATGTGTTGGTATCGTTGATTGACCCTTATAACTCAGTTATAATTTGTTTAATTTGTGGTAAGATCAATTTGGTACTTAATTAAATAAATAAATTCATCAATTAATTATTGTTAATACTGAATAATTGTATTTTAAGCAATCATTTAAAATTGCGACGCAGAAGATTTTTATTCATTCATCAATTAATTATTATTTATATTGAATTATTGTGTTTTCAGCAATCAATTAAAGTTACCACGCGGAAGATTTTTAATAAGAAGAGAAATGGATAATGTTTGGATAAAAAAATATCTAAAACTAGTTTTCTCTGTGTACACAATATTAATATGTGTGTTTATATTTACTCGTGAGTTGGACATTGTATTTATTGTACATAAAAAAGTAAATTCACGCCCATATCCCCGAAGGTGTAGGCAGAGGCACAACACGAAATTCGAACCCCGGACCTCATGCAGTCAAGTCCAACAACTGAACCGCTAGACCACATAAAAAAAACCAAAATAAAGATTCAGTTTCAAATAGGATTATTCACGTAGACGATACAATTTGTACTTGCGCAGGTCGATAATATTACAAAACTACCACCGGATCGGAATCGTGGCCTTACTGCTCAACTGAGAAAGTGGCTAAAGAAGCTGAGCAGTATATACCTAGTCTTGCCATAAATATTGTAATAAAGAAAAAAAATATTTTTTTAACTGCAAATAACATATATTACTTTTACAGTGTGTTAGTTTAATACATAAATATACAACAATTAAAAATATAAAAAGCTTATTCGAAGTGGTCTCCATTGGCTGCAATACAGTCCTTTAAACGTTGAGGCCAGTTATCAATAGAAGCACGCACTCTTTCCATGGGAAAATTCTTCACTGCCAATCGTATAGATTGTTTTAGGGACTCCAAATTATCATGGCGTTTAGAGCAAGCTGTACTCTCTAAAACTGACCATAAATCATAATCCAGCGGATTAAGATCGGGACTAGACGACGGCCAGTCTTCAGCTCTGATGAAGTCCGAAACGTTCGCTTCCAACCAAGACTGCGTGGACCGAGCTTTATGACCCGGCGCCGAGTCTTGCTGGAAGGACCATACTTGGTTATTGAACATGGTGATGTTAAGGGGCTTAACTACCTTCTCAAGAATGGTATCTTGATACACTTGTGCCGATGTTTTGATACCTTTTTCACAAAAATATGGCTCAGTCACTCCTTCATAGCTAACACCCCACCAAACCATCACTGAAGTTGGATAATGTCCACGTTGCACTCTGTCGACTAATTGGGAAGCTTCCTTAGAGCTTTGAGCATAAATACGGTCATTTTGTTTGTTAAAATGTTGCTCAATTGTAAAAATTTTCTCATCCGTAAACAAAATTTTTCTGTGACCTCCCTTTGCGTACCGCTTCAGTAATTGTTTCGATTTTACGACCCTATTCTTCTTTAAATTATCAGTTAAGAAATGACCAGAGCGTCTCTTATAGGCTGCAAGTCCTAAGTCATCTTTTAAAATACGCGACATGGTTCTAGGTGCTATCTTCATTTCCCGAGATAAAATCTTTTGCTTTCGGACAGGATTTCTTCGAATTCTTTCCCTTACTGCTTTGACCACCTTTTTCGTACGAACACTACGTGGACGGCCAGATCTTTTTCTGTCACAAACAGAGGAAGTCTCATTGTACCTATTAATAGCCCGGTACACAAACATTTTACTAAAACCAAGTGTATGGAGAGTTTTAAAAATTGCATTTGGCTCCATACCTACTTTGTGTAATGCAATCACAGCGATTCGGTTCTCTTTATCACCCCACTCCATTTTAATATCGCAAAATATTGTACAATGTATTGGCGCCAAAATGAGAAAACACAATGAACAATCGTATAAAAATGACAGATTCGAAATTCAAATGTAATATTTTTTTATTTTTAAGTGTAACAGTATTTATGGCCAGACTAAGTAATATGTCTAACCTGAGATGACGCGCTCCACGAGCAAGCACACGAGTATAGTTATTTTTTTGTGAAGTGAAAACTTCTTTTTTTTTAAATGGGTTTAAACTTCTAAACTCGCGTCAGGACACGTGGCCTGATCGAAAATTCGTAAGACGGATGGAGAGTAAACATAGCCGCGTCGTTGTGTCTAGTTTTTCTAGCCAAATGTCCGGCCAAACAGGCTGTCCGGCTTTTAGGTTTGACGACCTGGCAATCCTAAATCTACCGAACTTTAGAAATTTTCTTTAGTCTCGATATCATTTGAATTGGAAATTGAAGTCGTATATGTCATTTTGGGTACTTTTGAATGCAGTACTGACGGATTATTAACATGTTGTAAAAGTAAAATATCTTCACACATATGTCCTGAAGGCATAGGCAGAGGAACAAGACACATGAGGAAGTCCCACAATGTGATAGGTGGCAAGCCTATCGCCAACCGCCAAAATATCTAATCCTGGGTAACGTTATTGTTATTGTTATCTCATAACAATAAGAAAAAAAATAGAAAATGTGTATTTTCAATTAAAAATGCACATTTTCTAATTTTTTTGTTGCTGGTACCCGGGACCTCAACAATTCAAATCCGACTGCGACTGCTAGACCACAGAGGCGACAAGATTTTGTTACAAATAAATTCAACGAATCCGATATAATTATTTATTGTTTACTATTAAGGCCCCATACTCAGTCAGCCAGAAGAGCCAATCACCGCGCTCCCCCGTTCCATGATTACTATGAACAATGGCGCTCTAAAGTAAACGTCTTAAGCGACAAATCACTATTTTTGACACTATAAAAGTTATTTGAAAAAAGTATAAAAAATGAAACACTTATCTTTTAGGTATAGTACTTATCTATGTTTACGTTAAATCTGGTGTCGATATTTTCATATTTGAAGTAGAAATTTGCGTTTTGCTTTCAAAAAAGGGTTAACTTTTTGATTGTTTTCTATCGAGCAAAGTAAAATGAATCGTGTTTTGGAAACACTAGTCTAGTAAAGCATATTCATGTTAATCTTGTGTATTTTTGTCAGCAAGATCCATGATTGCTTTGTATGAAAAAAAAAACAGTAAACTGCTGACGTATTTTAGCGTATATGGCCCCTTAACTTAATGTCAATAACTCACCAGTATTGTGTTCAAGAGTACCTAAAATGACATACTCAATTCCAATTTCCAATATTGCATAAATCGAGTTTCAAGAGTAACCCTACAGTTCGTAACAAAATTTCGCTGGTGCTTTGTGTTTCGAAAAAGGTTTTTAGGATACTTTTTATCCCGCTCATTAAAAAGGTTCCCGTGGGAAAGGTTAAGGAAGTTAAAGCTCATTAATGTGTTGTCCGAATTAATTTACTCGTAGGCAGAGGCGCCCTCAACTAGCCTAAGACACTGAGTCCCACGATGTGATAGATGGGTGCCTATCGCCAACTGGGCACATATCTAATCTCAAGCAACATTTTTTAGTAGAAAATTGGAAAAAAATTCTTTTTATTGCCCGACCCAGGATTCGACCAGGGACCTCATGTAGTCAAGTCCAACAACTGAACCGCTAGACCATAGAGGCGTAATATGTATGTTTGTATTATCAATTTTCTAACATAAATAATGTTGCCCGGGATTGGATATGTACCCGGCTGGCGATAGACTTGCCGCCTATCACATTGTGGAACTTAGTATCTTCGTGGGTGCCCTGTTTGTACCTCTGCCTTTATCTTCTGAAATACGCTTCACAGATCGTCAGGCAGTTTAATTTTTAATTCGTAAATTTTGTAGTTTGAAAATCACAGACATAACAACACTCAGTATAAAGCGACTAAATAACTCAAAATCCGAAATGTAGGGATACATTTAAACTAACATGTCATCTTACATATCATACATACATATTATATTAAAGCTCAGTCTCTCCTGCAGGGTAGTCAGAGTATATCAAATGCAAAATGAAATAAGTTCGCAGAGCAGGCTACTTAAAATATGATTGACGATCACTGCTGGCTATTAAATGAATAACAATCGTGTGTTTATATTTTTAGTATTTATTGTGTTATAATACACTTGCACTTATATTTAGGTTTAACCCGAGAAAGAGAGGAAAAAGAGAGGTGTTAAAAATATGACGTGACTCCCTATTTTTCAGACTTTTATCTTTCCCTCTCTATGTATGTTTGTCTGTTTGAGGCATCATAACTACTAAACGAATTGGTAAAATTTAATGCGGAGTTAACCTTGGAACCTGAGAAGATCGAGATAATTTTAAACAAAATGTTTGTTTTGACACATTTTTCTAAACATAACTTTAAATAAATAAAATAGGTTGATTCAAATTATTCGGATCCACTCTGTTCGTAGCGAATAAAATATTTTAGATGATAATGAACTAATCATCTTTGTGGTCTAGCGGTCCAGGTGTTGGACTTAACTTCAGGAGAGTTCGATTCCCGGGCTGAGCAACTAAAAGAAAATGAGGTTTTTCCCATTTTTCTAATAAAAAAATATTGCTCGGGTTTGGAACTGTGCCCGGTTGGCGATAGGCTTGCCACTTATCACATTGAGTGACTTCGTGTCTTCGGCTAGTCATAGATGCCCTGGCTGTGCCTCTGCCTACCTTTTTGGGGATATATGCGTGCAGATACTTTTTATTTTAGTAACCCGTTATGATGATTAAAGTTAGCCCTTCATAGGCACCATAAATAAGTCGTTCATCGCTATCTGATCGCCGCCATGTAATCATACCATGTCTTTAGGTTACATTACCTTCCTGGAAACACAACATTGACGATCACTGATGTCAAATAGATATAACGGTGATACCAATCCGGGTGAACTGCTGTCCAGCACCTATAATACCTATCACCTGTTTATCTGCCTTCCAATGACATAAAAACACTTGATTATATTACAGATGTAAGCTGTTGGTATTATACAAGTGATGAATGGATCAAACGTGTGATGAAGAACTTCCAGGTCTGGGCACCTTACCAGCTTCCTCCTCACAAGAGGCCCCATGACTTGGAGACTATCTTCAACTGTGAATGTCCGAAGGTCTACTGGCCCTGCTGTGGTAGCGACAATGTTACCTATGTCAATCATTGCATTGCCAACTGCATGAATGTAACAGTACGTAGAATGGGCCCTTGTATCACGTACAGACGTACAGATGTTTATTTAGAATCAACTGCTGAGGAAGTAGATGATTGATAAACGCCTTGAATGAATGAATGTACTTGACAATAATTCAAGTGAAATAAAAAAAGCGACTTTGATTTTGTTACATTTAATAGTTTTTATAACTGGGTTAAGATATTTGAGAGAAATGTAAATTTATGCACTATCAAGTATAATTCAGAAAACGCTAGCTCGATGTTGATAAAACTTATATGAGTCTATGTTGGAATCATCTACTCCCCAAAAAAAAAATCTGTTTACTATTAGCCAAGTATCGCCTCTGTGGTCTAGCGGTCCGGGTGTTGGACTTCACTGCATGAGGTCTCGGGTTCGAATCCCGGGTCGGCCAACAAAAAGGAAATTGGATTTTTCCAATTTTCTAATAAAAAAAATGTTGGTCGGGATTGGAAATGTGCCCGGTTGGCGATAGGCTTGCTACCTATCACATTGTGGGACTTAGTGTCTTCGGCTAGTCGTGGGTGCCCTGGTTGTGCCTCTGCCTACCTCTTCGGAGATATGGGCGTGAAGATACTTTTTTTATTAGTAAAGTATTTGCCTTACAAAACATACATTCGCATCGATAATCCCCTCTTAATTTATAGTTAGCACGCTATAGCCATTCAAAGTTTTTTCTTATTTACAACTTCGGCAGTTGCACTTTCGATAGTTGTTCGACAGTTTAGTTATACATCACAATTAAAATATTATAATAATACACGTTATTTGCGTATTAAATACTTATTTAATTCTTTTTAATGTCGGTATAAAAACGATGACAATATAAGTTCCCCCGTGTTGTTCCGGGCTCCTTTGTAGAATAGACCATCTGCCTTTCTTGCCAGGCAGCTCGTAAAAGGCGAGTATAGGCTTATCACTAACACCGTGACATCTGACAAGGTGGTAGAGTTTCGCAGCGACTCGCCCGGATTGGTACCACCGCCTTACCTATTTCTGCCGTTATAACGTCATGACGTGTTCCGGTTAGAAGGGTAAGGTAGCTGGTAAACTTATTTTAGCTCAAGGCCTAACATCCTGACCTCAGGTTGGCAACGCACCATTACCATCTTTGGTGTCTCTAGGCGGCGTGAATTTCTTACCATCAGGAAATCCGTCTGCTTGTTTGCCTTCCTATAACATTTAAAAAAAAAGTTACATTTAATTACAGAGGCCTTAACATATTGTATACGGCTCTATACTCGCTAGAGTCATTTGAACAGCGCCTCTACTGAGAACTAATGAAATTAAACTTTCGGGCCAACGGCGCTATAGATGTCTTTAGTAACTTATGGTAGAGGCTCAGGTAGCTTCAAAACTAAGAAATTAATTTAGTAGTTTTAGAGTTTATTCCGTACCTACATCTATAACATGATTGCTAAAAAGTATGTGATAAAAATTTTGCTTTCTCTATCTTTGTAGTAAGCACTATGACCACTTGTGATTAAACTGAAGTGCCATAAACTGCAAAATCCGACTTGAATTTCATGATTTCATCGCAATTTGTAAATTAAATTTTGCGAAGGTTAATATATATGTAAACTTTATCAACATCAAACTGTTAACTTTATCATTTTCCCCATGTTGGTCCGGGCTCCTTTGTAGAATAGACCATCTACCTTCCTGTGCCAGGTAGTTCGTAAAAGGCGAACATAGGCTTACCGTCACTAACACCGTGATATCTGACTAGGTGGTAGAGTTTTGCAGCGACTCACCCGGATTGGTACCACCGCCTTACCTATTCCTGCCGCCATAACGTCATGACGTGTTCCGGTTCGGAGGCTAAGGTAGCCGGTAAACTTGCATTTGCTCGAGGCCTAACTAACATCCCGACCTCAGGTTGGCAACGCACCATTACCACCTTTGGTGTCTCTAAGCGGCAGGAATTTCTTACCATTAGGAAATCCGTCTGCTTGTTTGCCTTCCAATGTCATAAAAAAATCTCTGTGAGAGTGGTTTTCGAATCACACTTATTATTTATTTTATTTTATGTAAGAGTTCAGCGAAGAAATACACAATCTTCTGATGGTAACATATAACCGCAGCTTGTAGACATCATAGTTGTTATAAGTGCGTTGCTGGCCTGTGTCGGGTGTAATCGTGCCAGACGGGACGCCGGCGCTGTAATGACTCTGTTTGATACAAAACGGCGGTAGGAAAAGGTAAGGCGGAAAAGTTGCCTCAGAGTACTTTAACACCAGTGGTCTCGTTGATGACCCATTTTGCCTACACTTGCCTCTTACGAGCTGCCTGGCAATATGTCCAAGGGTCTATTCTACATCGAGGGTCCGGATCAACAAGCTAAAACGGGGAAGGGGGGGTCTTGAAAATGAATATGTAAATTTTCGTGTTTGAAATTAAATTTACATTACGTGAAAAATGTGCCCGTTATTAAATAAAAAGAACCAACAACAGAAGCTGAATAATTGCGTAACAAACTTGCGCTTACTAAAAATTGGTAGTCGAATTGAGAACATCGTATATTTTGGGACAGTTAAGATGTAAGAACGAAAGAGTAAATTATTCTTAGCTATATCCTAATATTAAAAGGGACTTCCTGAATTGACTAGATTTGCAAAATAAACCTGAATTCTATGGTTGTCTCTTATTATCAGAAGAGTCGTTTGCTTGTTCGCTGACCTCCCACATAAAAAAAATCGCTCAGCCACTCAGTCGTCCCATGCTACCAAACTATCACAAATGCCAGTATTAACAACAATTTATAAAAATGCCATCTAGCGAATCATAAGTGAATCTTTTGTAACTAGGCCAATCGCATAAGAACCTTCGAATAACTATAAAATCATTAAAATAGTTAAAAAAACATCCTACAGGTTCAAACATCTAAATATTCCTATTTATATGGTTCAAACACACTACTCACGATTAACATTTTTTTGCTGGTGACATGGGTTATGAAATCCTCCCAAAAGAAATCCCTCGCCCTACTAAGTTTGCGTGTCTTTTGTCTGATATGTATCCATCGTTTATTAAAGTCCTCAGTAAATACATAACTAATAACAATATAAAAATCTAACCATTTGCAAGCCTAGTCTTTCATATTTCTAACACTGAGTATATATGCTGTAGCAATGTGAGTTCCTGCGTGTGACATGTTTGTAATCTATTGGTGTCTATATTTTGGGTTTTTCTCAGCTTAGATTCCGTAAACCAAAAAAGCTCTACTGTGTCTCTTTCACCACAAGACATTAACGGAATTATTGTGCCTGATGCAATAAAGGCCATAAGTAAAGAAAGAAGAAGAAGAAGACATGGGTTTCTTTGCAACAGAAAATAAATCCGGTTATTTGCCAAATAACACTACGAGAAAAATGTAAACTCATGACATTTTATTTTTATTTTGCACCAAGTTTTTTATGGGATTGAAAGAAAGTGTTGGTGTAAAATAAGAACGGACATGCTCAGTTGGTTTGGTCATGTGGCATTATAGAAGTCGGAATATTGACAAAATAGGTTCATGGATAGTTGTAAATATTCAAGGAATCTTAAAACCTAGAGGCATAATCGTCAGGTATTGTCCGAATGTTCTGTGTAGTCTTCGAAACTGGGGTTTGTATGAAAATAGTAGTGAACGTGGAGAAAACTAGGCACCTGCCTAGTAGTACAGAAATTGTGATGTTTGGTACTTAATACTCTCTGCCTATCCCGCAAAAGATTTGGCGTAAAGATTGTTTTTATCTTAGAAGTCAGCGATGGACTCGGCTCTCCTGATGGTGAAAGACAACCACTGCAAAGCAGAATATTACAGGTGAGTCGCTGTCCTGGGTCCACGTTGGAAGGCCTTTCTTTGTATACTTAGTGGAAATCCTCATGGATACTCGCCACTTTCGATGGAAGTGGCAAGTTATAGCTTATATAATTAATCACTCGGTGATATTTTAGCCTGTGTTCAACTTTTATAAGCTGCTTTTTACGAGGCAGAAGGTCAATACGGAAAAATGTATGTTTGTATTTGTGTATCTATCTAAACAATACGCGCAAGAAATTACAACATAAAAGAGTAATTTTCGCCAAAAATGTTATTGAATAACAAAGACAAGCTATTAAAGTTAATGATTGTAATCAGGAATATTGAAACAAATTTGCCGACTGATCGTAAATTCATAAAGTTTCAGAAAAACGATATCGAACTTGAGAAATTCTGAAACGTTCGCTGAATTTTCCCAATCGCGGCTTTTTATGTTTATGTCTTAACTTCTTTTTTAAGATAATAATTTAGGAAATAATGTGGTATAAAAAGACGTGCCCGTTGTTGTTATATAATGTATCTTTACGCCTATATCCCCGAAGTCGTAGGCAGAGGCATAATCAGGGCACCCACGACTAGCTAAGGGAAAATGTACAGTGAGAGTCGACAACCGGACACATGTCCATTTCTGGGGAACGTTATTTTCTGTTTTTTTTGTTATCCAACCTCGAGTCGATTCAAACCCTGGACCTCAAAAAATGAAGTCTGAAGTGTTATATTAAATACTACATTAAGTTAAGTATGTTATGTAATATAATATTTTGGTAGTTTACGATAGACAGGGTTAAATTTAATAATAGTCTAAAAATGTTTGGTAAAAAACAATTAAACTAGTTACAAATATAAATAATTGGCTGTAAAGTTAAAGTATATGAAATGAAAAATATTTTTTCATAAATATTAAAGTATTTGCACACCAAAACATGGAATATGTTGATATACTTAAATATTTTTGTAACATCTCATTTACACACATATTCCGCAAAAAATAATTTTCTTTCTTTCTTAAAAATTACTCATTGTACTTTAAGCTATTTATAACAACTAGGTATACTTAATCTGCGGCTTTGATTATGTTGGTAAGTTTACAGCAGACTAATATCTGTAGTTACATAATGGTAGAAAGGACAAAATCGGGCAAATTTTCGTAAAACTCTGCAAAATGCTCTAAATCTCGGTGACAAACTGATTGATGATTGCCTCTTAGGATTGGCATGGTAGGTTTTCCTACCGTACTAGTTGGCCGTTATTATGAGTACACGAAAGATGCAAGTTTTTTACCGTTTTTTTTTTCGTTGGTCGAGTGGCTAGCTTACACGCCTAACTACACCGATCAACCGCGAGGCTCCGGTATGATTCCCGACGGGGGCAGGCATTTGTGTGATGAGCATTTGAATGTCTACATTTCCGGATCTGGGTGATTATTAAATATATTCTGGTATCTATTTAAGTATTTTTATGTATTAGAATCGTTGACTAACACCCATAACACAAGCACATAATTTGCTTACTTTGGGGTTAGATTCAATTTGTGTGACTTGTCCAGGGCTACAAATCTTCATGTCAAGTCCTTTGCTTGGTAGGCAGAGAGTATCGAGTGGATATAAATGGAAGTGAGATGTAATTTTATCTGTGATGTTAATAACTACTAGTAAAACATATGTTACTTGTGAGATCATTTCCAAAATGGCTGCCATTTTAGACGGAGTTTCGTATCATAATTAAACTTGTTAATTAGCCTGCAGATTGCTTTAAATTTCTAAAGTTGTGATGGATTTTATTTGATGCACTAGTACTGCTCAAATTTAAATATCAGTGTGTCCAATCTCCAAAGCACTTACTCTTGTGGCATTAAGCCAATGTATTAGATAGGTTTTTCTAAACGTTGTTTTTATTTTTATTTTTGCGTGGCCTTTACGTTTTATCTCTTATCCTTTATTTAGTAGAGTTTTAAACAAAATTAATATAGTTATTGTCATGGATAACTGGTAAATATACAACCAGCCAAAAATCATCAAAATGTAAATGTTTAGAGTTAAGCGCGCCCTTGAAATCTACTCCAATCGTTTTCCTACAATAATTGTGCCCTTACCATGAGTTTACGGCTTGTCAAGTTTATTATACTCACTACCGTCTCTGTAAATTATTTTTATAAAAACTTTGAACAGCGCCTCTGTTGATAAATAAAAGAAACACATTTTTAGAACAAAGGTGTAATAGATCCCACCAAAACATAAATGTAAAAAAGGAGAGCCCAGTTCAACACAAAAATTATGCTTGGCTTTGAACTCCACCGCAAAAAGAATGGAAATCTTAATGGGTACCAAGTTCTATGCAAAATCCAAATATTTATTTATAGGAACAAAATAACATTATGATCAAGTATGAAACTCTATTTCTTTGCTTTATTCGATACCTATTATAACAAATGCTGTTATTTCAAAATAAGAGATCTAATAATAAGGTTAGATTTAACTTGGCCAGTTTTCATTACATCAGTTATTTCATAATAATATTCAACATACTATATATTATAAAAACTGGCCAAGTCAAATGAGTATAAAAAAGTATAAAATATGAGTATAAAAATGAGTATTTTCCATTATCTTACATAAATAACGTTGCTCGGTATTTGATACGTGCCCGGTTGGCGATAGGCTTCCCACCTATCACATTGTGGTACTTAGTGTCTTACAGTTTAGGGTATGCTGTTGTACCTCTACCTACTTCTTTGGGACATGGGCGTGATGATACATCTATCAACAATACTGTTAAATCAAAGCTATACAATGAAAGACATTGTTAAGCTATGTTCCAAAAGCTGTTTATTGAATAAACTGACGAATTACTGCGAGTAATTATGTAACTAAATTGCAATTGACAATATAACAGGGTTTAATAATGTGTTGGTATAATATATTAATGTGTATGCCTTTGCTCAGTACACACGG
>NJDD01000574.1:225642-243366 GCA_002245505.1 Calephelis nemesis
TCCGCGTTTTCTATTGGGGGGTTAAAAAGGTATTGGGCATAAATTGTATCTGTATCTTACAATCAGTTATGTAAGATAGTGATGTAGATGTACTAGTAACAGGTGTAGTCTATAGTTATTAGGTATTTCTAATCTTTACCAATACATAAAATTGGAGTGTCTGTTTCTATCAAAATACACTCTATTTACTAGATGCATATGAATTATTTAACCATTTTTGTCATTGTTTGTCTGTCTGTTTGATATGTAATCTCTGAAATGGATGGATCGATATTGACGAGACTTTTCTTTCACTAGCAGATAGTTGATGTAATAAGAAGCGACTTAGACTACTTTAATTTAAAAAAAAAATTAATAAACAATTTCAATGGTAGGACCAAGTTGCGGGCACGTCTAGTCGTAAATTTAGGAAATGGTACTACAGTAATGGTACTGACCCAGGCAAACTACTTCACGGAATTTTGCAATTTATTTAAGTAAATGTGGTATAAAACCTAGATTTACCTTACACTACCACAAAGGGTTATCAAATCTCGAACCCTCCATTAAAGATGAAGATCGCCTCTGTGGTCTAGCGGTTCAGTAGTTAGACTTGACTGCATGAGGTCCCGGGTTCGAATCTCCAGTTAGGCAACAAAAAGAAGATTGGGTTTTTCTAATTTGCTATTAAAAAAAATTGTTATTTGCCCAGTTGGAGATGGGCTTGCTTGTGGAACTTAGTGTCTTCGGCTAGTCGTGGGTGCCCTGGTTCTATCTCTGCCTACCTTTTCGGGAATCTGAGCGTAAAGATACTTATACTTACACTTACAAATGGAGATGCTGATCTGATCTTACAAGCTACCTATAAGGCAGTATTCTTTATTATTCAATAGATCTTATAATTGTCACTGCTCATCAATCATGTTCTCGAGGTGAACTTTGGTCAACCCCTTTAATTTGCATGGTTTAGCCATTCTCGACATTTAACGAGACTAACCAACTGCAATAGAATTTTTTATGTACGCGTTTAGATTTTCCCATGTACCCCTATTCTGGACTTGTAAAAAGAATGCATAAAAACACCAAACTAACGAAATCATAAAATGACAATACCCTATTCTTTTTAAATTGTCACGAAATCTAAGCAATGAAAATTAATACATGATATTTCTGTCGCACGTATCTGGTTTCTAAATTTGTAAGTAGTAAAAACCTTTGTCAATAACCAATAAACATGGAACCGATGAAATCATGTGGCAATTTATAGCATATAAGTAAACTATTACGTAACATTTGCTATTCATAACATCAATAGGCAGTTTAGGCTCGAGAAAACAATAAAGTGTTACCGCCCTCGGCTCGAGTTACGATATCGAGTTGGAATCAATTTATTGGATATTGTACCCGGGACATCCATTCACCAAATTGATATCAGTTAAATAGTCAGCATAATGTAACATTTTTATTTCATGGTCCGGTATATCTATATACATATTAAAGAAAAACACTTATGAGTCAATACCTGCTGGACCGATTTTCATGATTTTTGATTCATTGGATTTGTCTCCGCCCCGAATAACATAATACATTTTAAAAACAATAAAAACTCGACGGATACATAAAAGATGTTCATCGAGTTATACATAAGAAATTCATGGAAGTTAAACCAAATAGGCTGAAAACAGATAAATAGATGGGTACCTCCCTTATAACACATTACATTTTATTCTGTATAACAGCGAGGAAACTAGGAAAAACAACATTTTAATTTTTCCCATGTAAAAACTGAACGAAGTTCGCCGGTGACAGCTAGTTTATAACAAGCATGACAATTTAATTAGGTTTTATCATCAACTTCTATAACGTAACAACTATAACGTATTGTTAACAGTCAATAATTGCTTTCAACCAAAAATTATCTGTTGAAAATTTTCAATAACAATAAATGATAAATATTTTTTGTTAACATTAATAACTATTCTTAAACTAGAGTGTTTTTTAAACTAGTGTAATGTATATTTGAGCGTTGCAAATATAAGACGTCAATTATCGTTTAATTAATCATTATTCATCCTGTCAAAATGTTGACAGGATGATAGTCTAATTTGTTAAATAATGTTTCTTAGTGCGGCCATAAGTGCTTTTGAGTCGTCTCTAACCAAATAAATATATTTTAATGTTAAATAGGGCCTGTAGCGCCTGCACGGTGCAATACGCATTTTTTATTTTTAGCCAATTTCATTGAAGAGTGAATCATAATTGGAGATATGATCTAAGTTTGCTTACCTACACGAGTGATTACCTATTTTTTGGAACGAAGTTCCTTATCGCGCTTTGTGAAAGAGGGCTAGACGGAAACAATTCTCACGAAAAGTTGTAACGACACTTTTTGCTATAGTAAGTTATTCTAACAAAGCGGCGTATGTGTCTTTCTCTCTCTCTCTCTCTCTCTCTCTCTCTCGCTTATAGAAAGCAAGCCAGATATTTTCATTTCTATTTCTCATTGGACAGTGTGGTGTCGCGACGATTATTTTTGTTGAGTGTATAAAAGGAACTTCGTTCCATCCGGGTGTCCCTTGACACCTCTCAATTTTTTTTATATATATACCCAAGATGGTTTTTGAAAACAACACTTCAAAATGAAACTAATGTTTTACTTCCCCAATGATATAAAATAGTGAACAGGCAAAGGTTTTTCTTGGTTGTAAGAGATAACCGTCGCCTTTAAACACAACAGATGTTATTAATACGTGTGCAAGTCTACTAGCTGCCCTACACTTCAGCATGGATATTATGCAGGAGTAGATATCGAGATTAGGTTCTCAGTTAGGACTACAAAGATTACCCTGGCTGGGACAAATGTACGGTCAATAATAGGTTTGTCATCTATGAAACTGTAGAACAACGTACATTAATCTAATCGTGGGTGCGTTGGATGTAACTCTGACTATTTCTTCGGGGATACAGGCATGAATATTTTTACTTACTTTTAAAAAATTGGATTTGATACATGGAAAAAATTATATGTAACTACAAAAGTTGTTTAATAAGTCGAAGAGTGAGGCAGAAAAGTTGCGAATGATTGAATATAACTTAGAACTAGGTAAGAAGTTGTCAACTTAAGTAATACTTTATTTATAGCTTCTTCAGAATTGAGTTATATTGTTATTCCAGGAGAATGAATGATCTATTACTTACTTAATGTGATATTTTATTCATGATATCAATTACTAATCAGTTTTGTCTGGAGAAAACAAAAAGCTTTAGTAACCTTGTATCAAGTTACGATATCAAGGCGATCAATATTATTGGATTGTAAATAAATATCAATAAGTACGTATTGGATATTTTTCTGTGAAATACATTTACTAAATTGGTATGAACTTGGATAGACAGCATATTGTATTAAACACGCCTCTGTGATCTAGCGATTCAGATGTTGGACTTGACTGAACAGAATAGTTTTTTTGCATAGTTTTCTATATATTGAACAAAAAGAGTCACCAAGTAAAAAAAATAATACAGTTGATATAATAATTGTGTTTAATTAATTATTATCAAGTGTTGAATGACACTATAATGGTCTCTGGTCCTGAGTTATTGAATGTGGCTTTTAATCTGTTTTTATAGCTACATCAATATGATTATTATTTTCCGCTCAACGTCAATTTAATCTCAATTAATTTTAAGTTATGAAGATAGTCATAATTATTTATATGACAATTTAATTTATAATTTAATCTTTTTATCGGCTTTTAGTACGTTAATTTGAAGTTATAACCTTTTTCTATAGTTATACCGATATTTCATAACATGGGAAAAACACTATCATCTTAGTTAAAACCGCGACCTCATCTTAGCTTCTCTTTATCATCTTAGATTAGTCAGTTTTCGTTTCTCGACGGAGGGAACCAGGATCTGCTTCCTTACTCTCATTTTACTGACGCTGAAGACCGTATACCACACAATGAATCTTCTACCTGATTGGCTGATCTCAAGTCCACGTTTCTTGGATCAGTCAGTCATATCGGAATAGGCATAAAGTACCATATGTCAAATATTTTGCATAAACATTCGTATCAATGTGTTTCGCATGATTTCTTAATTTTCATTTTTTTTTAAGCAGCCTAAGACGTTAAGTGATGTTAGTTTGATCACATTAAGAAACATGACATGTGAGGTGATGTTATACTAATATCCGAGGCGCATTATTCAGACTTAGTAATTTATAGATTGCTGGGCAGTGACTCGTCCGCAGTAAAGGTAGGGTGGCCGTTAAACTTCGACACTCCTAAAATATACTAGTTTTTCAAGTCCAGAGAAGGTTAAAAGATGAGAAAAAGGGAAAACTAGGAGGTAATTATAAAAAACACCATTTAAATTTTTTCCATAAAAATTGAACGGGTCTAACGAAGTTCGCCGCCACAGCTATTCTTACTGTAACAAAAAATGTTAAAACTATGACATGTATGACAAGGTTGTAAAAATAAAATTATAAATATTTAAGACCGAATAGTAGTCTTGTGGCCGGAGTATTAGGTCAGTTGTCTAAGTCTACCGGCTATCCTATACCTAGACTGGAACAAAACAGTGCCAAACTCTTTCGTTATGGCTGCAGCAATAGGTAAAGTTGAGGGTCCCTCTTCGGGCAAGTTTCTGAAAAGTACTCTGGATTTCTTATAAATAATGAGACATTTTACCTGACTCTCTGCCTATCCCGTAAGGGACTTGGCGTGATGATATGTATGTATGTATGTAATCGCCTCTTGCCAGCTGCCAGGTAGTCAGGCAGATAGTCAATTTTAAACGGGGGACCTTTTCATCTTTTTACGCAATGTTTTTTTTTCAATAATGCGTTTTATTTCCATTTTGTTTTGTGAACAAAATTGTATACTTAAGTGAAAGACAAATCAGCCAAAAATCGTCCCGTATAAGTAGCCCGACCTTTTACTATTAAAAAGGACTTTCCATAAGGCAAAAAGCTTCTGAATCCAACTTATGTTTGTACGCAAAGTGACCTTTTTCATAAAAGATGTGCATTTTTAAACAGAAACATCTCCTTGTGAATAACTAAAATGGAAACTCGAAGACGGGATCCAATTTACTTTATACTTTAAAGTCATTTTAGAATGTGAGCAAAGAAGTAAAAGTTTACGAATATGGCGTCCAAATTTCTTATATACTAACTGTCGGCCGCGGCTTTGCTCGCATTTTTTGTATGTTCGAGTAGTATAATATTCTCTACTTTCGATTCTTTAGTTATTTTTAAGTAAATTTAATCGTAGCAGACCGATAATTTCATATTATTTCGATCGGTGGGAACCTTTTCTTATGCTTCATTTAATTATAAGCGTGTATCTTGTATTTCGCGTAGGAAAAATATCATAAATTGCTTTTTCATGTTTATTTTTTTTAAATCGAAAGTATTATCGATTCTGAGCCGTTTCTTAAAAAAATTGGCAGGTGCTTTAGATGTTATCCTGTTTCTTAACATCGACCTGGAAAGGTACTTCTTGTATAATCGATTTGAGTTTTTTCTGATTCTGATTGACGGCGTGAATCGTGCTATCGCGTATTTTTTTTTAATGATATTGGAAGGCAAACAAGCAGATGGATTTCCTGATGGTAAGAAATTTACGCCGCCTAAAGACACCAAAAGGTGGGAATGGTGCGTTGCCAACTTGAGGCCGGGATGTTAGGCCTCGAGCAAAGTAAGTCTACCGGCTACCCCACCCTCCGAACCGGAACACATCGCATCACTATGGCGGCAGCAATAGGTAAGGCGGTAGTAGCAATCCGGGTAAGTCGCTGCGAAACTCTACCACCTAGTCATATGTCGCAGTGCTAGTGACGGTAAGCATATGCTCGCTTTTTACGAGCTGCCTGGCTGCAAGGCAAATGGTCTATTCTGCAAAGGAGGAGGAGGATTCTTGGATCAACACGGGAAAATGCGTGTTCTTCCGCCCCGTGTATTCGCACCTTTACGAATACAGATCTAGAAATAGCACAGTCCCTAGCGCATTCGTTAAGAGTTTTGTTTTCATTCTATCGAGTTTCTAATTGAGTCTATGTGACGGAGACATGATCTACTTTGGAACGGTGATATTTATACATGCTTCATTAGCTCTACTTCTCTGTGACTTTCATCCATGAGCATTTCAATTTACTTTCAAGTTAATACAGTTGCGTGCAACTTTGTCAACTCCTACGGGATTTTCATATTTTTCTAGAACTTTCCATATTAATATCCATTATAAAAGAAACCCTTCAAATTACAGCTTCCCTATCAAGCGGCTTGAACTAGACTATATTAAGGGTTGTTTGACATTTTTTTGCATTTACTTAGAATGTAGTATTATTGACGTTACGCGTTGCCGTGTTCCGGTTTGGAGGGTAGCTGGTAAATTTACTTTTGTCCTACGCCTAAGATCCTGGCCTTAGGTCTGGCCTGGCGACGTGAACTTCTTACCGTCATCTTGTTTGCCTTCTATTATCATAAAAAAATATGTATTCCGAACTACAGCCGAGTAACGAAGGTCTGAAAATAAGAATCTACTCGGATTAGTTTTGTCACCCACGGCACCAACGACTAGCCGAAGACACTAAGTCCCACAATGTGATAGGTGGCAAGCCTATCGCCAACCGGGCACATTTCCAATCCCGAGCAACATTTTTTTATTAGAAAATTTAAAAAATCGAATTTTCTTTATGTTGCCCAACCCGGGATTCGAACCCGGGACCTCATGCATTCAAGTCCAACAACAGAACCTCTAGACCACAGAGGCAATTTTTTTTGTTTAAGTTAATATCAGGAAAAAAAATACTAACATCATAGACATATTTCGTTATTAGAACGTTATTTTTATTAGAAAAAGAAAATTTGAAATTTTCATTTTCTAATAAAAATAACGTTGCCCGGGTGGATATGTGCCCGGTTGACGATAGGCTTGCCACCTATCACATTATAGGATTTTGGGTCTTCAGCTAGTCGTGGCTGCCCTGATTCTGCCTACCTCTTCGGGGATATGGGCATGAAGATACTTTACGTTACTTTTTTTCATTACTTTAGTGTATTTTTAATGTATAATGTTTTAAATTAAACAAATAGATTCGATTTCCCTTATTTTGTGATTGGGTTTAGAATGTGATTGTGGTGTGACAACATAAAGTAACAATCAATTATAAGTTGTATATTTATTTTTATTTAATAAACAATATTATTGGTCTATAGTTAAGAGAAAATTTCCCCCATTTCTGGGGAAAAGGTCTTATGTTGTCAACCTAGTCAACTCAGGTTTGTTTAAATAACGGAAATTGAAATAACGGTACAGAACCTCGGGTGTTATAATCTTTATAATGCATGTATAGTAAAACCGGCGGGGTAGAAGAAGATAATAACAATAAATTAGGAAAAGTACAGGTAATATTAATAAATTGTGTCTAAATAAACATTCATAAGATCTAATTAAAATCATTCCCAAGATTAAAAGCTGTGTTAAAATCTGTATATCCAATTAAAAAACTTCAACCCCTCACAAACTCGCACAATGGGATCCAATTAAGCGAAATGAAATGATCGTTTGTATGGAAGTGGCGCCACTAGCCGTGAACTGATGTTCGACCTAGTTCTTACACGGTTTAACTTGTACTCGTTTACACAGATTGATTTGTAAAGAAGGCCACACATCATGTTACCCACTTTTAAGGGAAATTAGATACTACTCGTATTGTCAGTATTGTGTCACTAGTAGCTTGGTGTTTGGCCTTCTTTTCCATCTTATTAAACGATTTCTCACATGTTCTGGCCCTGACATCGAAATTTTAGCATGTGTGTGTGTGTGTGTGTGTGTCTGTGTGTGTATGTGTGGGTGTGTATGTGTGGGTGTGTTTATAGGCCCCGGTTAACATGTACCATTAGAAAATCATAGTTGTTCGTATCGCATCTTGTTACAATTAAATACCTAGTAGTTATTTTTCGTGTGATCGTTGCAACTTTGCCTACCGATGTTTGCCCCTTACTATTAGGAGTGCAGCCTGATTCTTCTTTATCTTAATATGAAACATCCACTTCTAAGTTAAAAAAAATTAAAAATACTCGTAAAAATCCATCATATTTCAACAGGTAAGAGAGTTCACATCGGTTAGTTTTCGAGTAACACGGTAATCATGACTAGATAACTCTTGCGACGACTCACCCGAAATGGCACTTTCGACGATGGTCGCTATTATTGTGTTCCATTTTGAGGGTAAACTAGATGGTAAGTATAGAAAAAACTCGCATATACTTTCAGGCTTTCACTGTTCAAGTATATTTCACAAAAAATGTAACCCTAAAACATTACACTCCCTTTTTCGGCAGTTGTGTTATAAACCTCAATAATATTGCGACCAACCCCAATAAATGTTGCCATGTTTAATATTAAAAACGATAAACATACGTTTTTTGTGAAACCTACTTACGGGATATGTCCAAACCCTTTTCTATTCTCGTGAGCTAACTTTATGGATTCTCTGAAGGAAAATTCGCTATTACGGGTCCATCGTGATAAGGCGCCCTACAACTTAACCTTAATGTTATGTTGCGATGGAGATTTATATTGACCGACTTTGAAAAAGAGAAGATTTTCAACATGTCTGTATCTTTATGTACTTCAGAACATTTTAGATAAAATAGTTTTGTGATTCTGTTTTTGTATAGAAGAGGGTGTTTTATTTAGTTTTTTAACACATTTTCATTATGTTTTGTATGTTATAAGACAGCAAGCAAGTTGTCTTATTGTTGGCATCCCTGAGTGAAGTACGTTTTGACTGGCAACACTGAAATTCTGTAAGGACTAACCAAAAATCAACAGGCACTTTGCTCGAACCATCGACTACTTTGTGCAGAATAATGAGGTATAGGATATATAGAGGTCCAGGCGTTGGACTTGACTGCATGAGGTTCCGGGTTCAAGTCCCGGTTCGGGCAACAAAAAGGAAATTTGGTCTTTCCATTTTTTCTAATAAAAAAGTTGTTGCTCGGGATAGGATAAATGCCCGTCTTGCCACCTATCACTTAGTGTCTTTGGCTAGCCGTGGGTGCCTTGGTTGTGCCTCTGCCATCTTCTTCGGGGATATGGGCATGAAGACACTTTTTTGATTACTTATTAATTTATTTTTTTAATATAGTTTTTAATGGTTAAAAGGCAACGGTTGATTATTATAATTATTTGTGTTATAAACGATGTTTAAATATCCTCTTAGTAAATTTAGTTTACATTATGGTTAGAAACAATCGTGGCCTGTACATATCAGAGATATTGTTAATGCGTCTCTGCTCTATTGGTAAAGTGCTAGACGAATTGTTCAAGTATACCGCTAACCCCCGGACTAGAAGCATTATGCCGGAAGCACTATGCAAGACATTTTATACCTATCCCGATCATTAAATACGGCACTTGCAAGATACCTAGCAGGAAGGCAGGTGGCTACGTAAAAGACCTGGGCTGATTTGAAGAAATTTTATAAAAATTAAAAACAGTGTATTGAGGCTTTCAATCCAGGAAAAAATGTTTTAACTACATTTGCAAAAACCCTTTTAATGTTGCAGACGTGGTCCTTGTAGTATTTTATAATGTGAAGATGTGGAAAACTTTTAAATTTGTGTGAAAAATACAATCCACACTATGAAGTTGTAAAAGAAAGAAAAAGTGCTAGAAGACTCTTGTGAATGATGTATGTTGTTACGAAATGTGTAAAGAACCTAAAAATAAATCAAGGTCAAGATCTCTGCAGTTCTTCGTTTTACAATGTAAAGCTATATAACAATTTCAGTAGGGATTTATATGCAACTAGTGACCCTACAGACTTAGACTTTAAACTGTCCGGTCTATGAAATTAGTATTTTTTTTCCTGATATTAACTTACACAAAAAAAATCGCTGATGAATGAAAATTTCAAATTTTCTTTTTTTTTGTTGCTTGACCTGGGGTCGAACTCGGTACCTTATGAAGAAAATTCCAACATCTGGACCGCTAGACCACAGAGGCTAGACAAAAAAAACCTAAACAAAGATACTTATGAGATGAACTGTTAAGATCTACATAATCTTTAAATAATTTAGTATTTTCATATCTTTTAAACAAAAAGGTTGTAATTATTTTATTTTGTAATTAAGTTTACAATTGGACATGTAAACACATTATAAACAATAATTAATTTAATTGATATTTTAAAACATTTATTCATTGTGTAATTTTAGTTTGATATTAGTTTTTAGTTAAAGGAAAAATTCCACATTACTGGGGCAAAAATCTTCCCTTGTCATCTTAGGTATCCTTATTAATGTTGTTCCAGAATGTTTTTTTAATTATGTTAGGTCTCAAGCAAAAGTAAGTTTACCGGGCACCTTATCCTCTGAACTGGAACACGCCAACAGCAAGCACTGACGTTATGGCGGTAGGAATAGAAAAGGCGAATCGGGCAAGTCGCTACGAAACTGTACCATCTAGTCATGTGACGGTGTTAGTGATGGTAAGCCTATGCTCGCCATTTAGGAGCAGCCTGGCAAGAAGGCTGATGGTCTATTCTGCAAAGGATCCCGGATCAGCACGGGCAATTGTTTCTTGAATAGGATTCTACTAAGCGCCGACAATAAGAAGCGTAAAGCAGAAGTATATTTTAGCTAAACTTTCTTTGGTTTCCCCTAGTAGGAGCTCGTAAGAGGTGACCATAGCCTCCTCCTAGGTTGAATTGATGTTTATTAACAGAACTAAAGATGTTGAAGTGTCGGAACTTACCTGGGTAAACAATATTCTAACCCGAGTAACTATAATAACCCCGTCATGACCCGGTCTTGTGGGTCCGATCTGCTAGAATTAGATAATAGGTCTTATATCCTGGCCCCAGGAAATTAACGCACTTGAAACATCCATGGTGTATGTTATGGTTGTTTCTTACTATTAGGAAAGTTGTGTTCACATTTATTCTTCCTGAGCTAGTTCTTAACTTCTAGAAGAATATCGACCATCTGCGGTCCTACCAAAGAGCATAATATCCTCGTTATCACTAATACCGTGAAAAAAGAAAGTGACATTTTTTTTGAACACTCACCGCAGCTGCGAAACCGCAGTTTTAAATATTCATATCTCCATAAAGTCAGAGCTCTAAATTGTTATATTTCGGTTGGAAGGGTTGAGTAGGTGATAAAGTTAGATTTTTTGACAGGCTAATAAATTAAGGTAAAATTAGGGTTAAGTCGCACATTTGATGCATAACATCATCCTACTATCAGGAAATTTGTATGCTTGTTTTCCCCACCGTAAAATTTTTAACTGATTTCAAAATAGGATGATGTCAATTTATGTTCGACTCTATTTTTATGAATATCAATCGAGATACTTGTCATTTTTGAACCACTTTTTTGTATTTGAAAAAACACATTACATCCCCGTGTTGGTCCGGGCTCCTTTGTAGATTAGACCATCTGCCTTACTTGCCAGGCAGCTCGTAAAAGGCGAGCAAAGGCTCACCGAAATCTGACTAGGTAGTAGAGTTTAGCAGCGACTAGCTCGGATTGGTACCACCGCCTTAGCTATCTCTGCCGCCATATGTCATGACGTGTTCCGGTTCGGAGGGTAAGGTAGCCGGTAAACTTTCTTTTGCTCGAGGCTTAACATCCCGTCGTCAGGTTGGCAACGCACCATTACCACCTTTGGTGTCTCTAGCTTGTTTGCCTTCCAATATCATATAAAAAAAACAAAGATGTCCTATTGCTACCAAGTCGATAACCAAGATAATGAAAAAACGCGTACGTTGTGTACGTTTACGTACTTTTATTGAAAACTAAGTTAGGTTTTAGCACTTTTACTCTAGTTTAACTTTAAGTAATAGGCACAAAATAAGGTAAAAGGTAATTAAATTTTTAGGTACAAGATAATGACAGTTCATTAAAACTGTAAAAATCCGACACCAAATTATTAACCACGTTTTTCGAAAGAGATGATTCCACATTAATTTGTTCGACATCCAATTAGCAATTTTTGAGTTATACTTGAAAACACATCTTAATTATATATATTATTATATCTTAATATAAATAAATTTCGTGTCAATATGTTTGTCTTCAATGGACTCCTAAACCACTTAACCGATTATAATAAAATTCGCACACCATGTGCAGTTCGATCCAACTTGAGAGATAGGATAGCTTATTTCTCAATTTATGGTAAAAAAATTACCATCCGAGCGAAGCCGGAACGGGCAGCTAGTATATTATGTAATCATAGTTCATATTGACGAATCCGTGATAAAATAAAAATGTGTATTTAGGAATCGTGTCCTACCTTCCCAAAAAAGAACAATAAAAATCAGATTATTACTGGTCGAATAATAGTGACATAATAATACAGTATCTTCACGCCCATGTCCCCGAGCAATTAGGCAGAGGCACAACCAGAGCTGAGGGCACCCACGACTAGCCGAAGACACTAAGTCCCACAATGTGATTGGTAGCAAGCCTATCGATAACCGGCCACATATCCAACTCGGGCGTTTTTTTTTATTAGAAAATTGAAAAAACCAAATTTTCTTTTTGTTGCCCGACACAGGAATTGAGCCCGGCAGCTCATGCAGTCAAGTCCAATACCTGGACCGCTAGACCACAGAGGCGACTTAAAAATAACACAAAAAAAGTTATTTGTTCCCTCATTCATTCATTCATTCATTCTTAAAAATTTGTAGTCGAATTAATAACCTTCCTTTTGGAGTTGTTTAAAAATAGTTTACTGAACGACACAACTGGTACTATTTAAACAGTGCCAAAAGTAGGTCGAACTATAACTGTTAGCTACCGCGAAGGTACAAAACTTGTACAAAAACGAACTATTTCTGTTAATTGGATCAAGGTTTTTATAGAGATATGACGATCCCATCGCTCGCTAGTGGAATGATCTAGAAATAATGTTTTCTATACTATTTACCTATTGCGGTTGATACAACGTTTATAGTTTCTAGACCTTTTTCATTAAAATTCAGAAATTTTAACTGAGTTTACTACTAATTGCTCTTTATACTTCTTATCATCGGCTCTTGGCGGTATTCCATTATGGATATACTTAATTTATTAATATCACTTGTATTTTTCATTATATATTTTATTATTATCTTTTAGAGAACAGATTGAGCACACATTTTATGTCTTTGTAAAAAAGTCTATTTTGTCAAACGGATAGCGTCGTGAAAAATGGATTTTAAAACATCAATAATATCATTACAAGTTACCGCTCTGGAACATAACCTATCTGTAAACACATACGCCACAAGAACAGATTTGACAGATTTTCCAAGTGTCAGCCTGTATCAGCTTAGATAATATTCTTAGTCGGACATGTTGAAACTATACTAATCCTAGTTTTTACCTCCTTGTTGGTCGTGTGGTTAGTGTACATGAATAACTCACCGAGAGTCTCGGGTTCGATTTCCGACGGGGGTAGGCATTTGTGTGATGCACATTTAGATGTCTGCATTTTCGGGTCTGGATGTTTATTAAATTTATACTGGTATCTCTGTAAGCGTTTCTATGTATTAGTATATGGTTGACTAACATCCTTAACACAAGCACATAATTTGCTTACAATGGGTTTAAAAAAACAGATTTGATAGATTTTTCAAGTACTAACCTTAGTTTACAGTTAGTTAAAAAAAAAAAACTTAAAATGGAATGTTATGGATTACAAATAATTACTAGCTTTTTATTGTGTAGTCCAACGGTTTGGTAATGAAATGTATATAAAGTACGTACGGACAGACGGACATGTTACAACAATAAGGTTTACGTTTGTCGCTATTTGGTTACGGAACACTAAACAAAGTGGAAATCGGGCTACTCATACTTATGCGTATTACTACAATAGTATAAAACAAAGTCGATTCCTCTCTCCCTATGTCTCTTTGTATGCTTAAATCTTTAAAACTACGCAACGGATTTTATTGCGGTTTTTTTTTAATAGATAAAGTGATTGAAGAGGAAGGTTTATGTGTTATTTCATAACCGTGGGCGGGCCGCTATTTCTATTATAAAAGCAAACTCAATGAATTGAGGACCTTCTCCATTTTTAGCGGTTAAAAAACTTCCACAATATATTTTACTTAAATGCTTTTAAAACTCACGTACGTTGGTCGAGTTGTTGGACCATGAAAGCTTAACAATTACTACCACTTGTGTTTTTATACTTTTTGGCTTAAATCCAGTTTAATTTTGCATTGGGTAATTTACATATACTGGGAAAAGAGCAATAATTTAAATTTTCTAGACGATACAATGCTTTGTAATAGTATGCCCGATAGTTTACCGTCTTAGCTGTTCCTGCCACCATAGTATCCGTGCTGTTTTTTTGTGATATACTACTACTACTACTACTACTACTACTACTTGTATGACTCGTCCGGATTGGTACTACCGTATTACCTATTCCTGCCGCCATAACGTCAGTGCTTGCCGTTGACGTGTTCTGGTTCTGAGGGTAAGGTAGCCGTTAAACTTACTTTTGCCGAGCCCTAACATCCCGGCCTCAAGTTGGCAACGCACCATTACCACCTTTGGTGTCTCTAGTGAAATTCTTAACATCAGGAAATCCGTCTGCTTGTTTGCTAACGCCAGAGCCAAAAACAAAGAAAATAAAAGGCAGAACAGCGCCCCTGCTGGAAACTAAGAGAACTAAATTTTCAGAGCAAAATCGGGCTAAATTTCGATACGTAAATTACGAAACATAATATATAATAACTCATGTAAAAGCTCTGAAAGGTGGTTGAAGTGATTACACGACGTTATGCGAATTCGGAAATTTGAATCAGATTCGTGAAATGGTTTTGTTGAATTGGTTAATCGTTTTCGGGGGTACTCGTATGTTCACTGTGAATAATGTTATAAATAAAGGTGAGTTGATTATTGGGCATTCTTTGCATTGCTCCGTGTTGGTCCGGGCTCCTTTGCAGAATAGACCATCTGCCTTTCTTGCCAGGCAGCTCGTAAAAGGCGAGCATAGGCTTATCATCACTAACACCGTGACATCTGACTAGGTGGTAGAGTTTCGCAGCGACTCGCCCGGATTGGTACCACCGCCTTATCTATTCCTGCCGACATAACGTCATGACGTGTTCCGGTTCGGAGGGTAAGGTAGCCGGTAAACTTACTTTTGCTTGAGGCCTAACATCCTGACCTCAGGTTGGCAACGCACCATTACCATCTTTGGTTTCTCTAGGCGGCGTGAATTTCTTACCATCATGAAATCCGTCTGCTTCTTTGCCTTCCTATAACATAAAAAAACATGTAAATTTAAACATCGTTTATTTAACGCAAATAAATATAATAATCAACCGTTGCCTTTTAACACTATATTAAAAAGTATAAATAAAAAAAAATTGCTCCTAGCACGTAACATTGTGATTGGAATCTTGGAAAGTATACCTTTACGTTTGTATGTCAGAAGGAGTAGACAGAGGTGCAACCAGACCACAATGTGATAGGTAGCAAACCTATCGCCAAATGGGCGGTTTCTAATCATAAGCAACATTGTTTTTAAAATGAGATTAAAAAACATATTTTGTTTTTGTTGTTCGACCTGTGAATTGAACCCGGAAAATCGTAAACTCATGCTCAATATCGAACCACTAGACCAGAGAGGAAATTTCAAATTGAAATCTCAAAACTTTTGACAGCATCGTCGTTAGTAAGATTCAACTAACTGAGCCCTTATTATGAGTTTACGACTTGAAGAGTTTACTTTTTTCACTATTGTCTCTTTAAATTATTTGTACGAAAATTTTGAACAGCGCTTCTATTGGTAAGTAAGAGAAGCAAAGGGGATTGAACTTTTTTGTATGAAGCCTGGCTTAGTGCCTAGTTTGTTTTGGAAATAGCTTTGTAACGTGACTTTTTAGGATATGTTGACCCTGATACTTTTTTATTTGTACAAGTGTCCCCTATCTATATTTGTAGGAATTATCGTGCGCCGCCATTTTGAAAAAAAAGCAAAATGGTGGCAGTTTAGTAAGCCACAAAGGTTCAAACTCCTTTTTAGACCAAAAGTGTCATAGATTTCGACACGTAACTTACCGAAGGTAATCTACACCAACTCATGGAATAGGCTCTGAATCGAAATATCGACAACTAAAATAAAATTGTGAGCTTCCCACATATATCTAAAACGTTAGTAGTTAACATAGTTTTTCCAACAGACATTTCATTTCCAATTCATGTAATTTTTGTCATTAAGAAAAGTTCATCAGTAATGGAGTCATTATCGCATTGCGGGGGTAATTTCCATTATTTATTACTTTCGCCCCGTCAGTGATCAAGGCTGATAGTGTCACTTTAGTTATTTAAGGCTTTACTTTAATACCATGGTGTTACGGTAGTCGATTATAGTTAATTTAGGGCGATTTCTATCTTCGTCGCCATATTGTTGCTATATTTTTAATTAAATGCAATGAATTAGCTCCGCAAAAAAGTATTTTACGGTGGATAGGGCAAAACATAAACAAAAGGAAGTGGTATATGAATAAAAGAAAGTAGTGTTAGTTACAGTATTTATAACTCAAGAACGTCTGAACTGAATAGGCTGAAAATTGGTAGCTCGGATAGCTAGAACGCTTTTGATCCTGTTCGATTTTGATTTCGATTAAGACAATATTTTAATTTTTCCTATGCAACAAATCCATATATTACCCATACATATGAAAGGGTGAAACGAAGTTCGCGGGAACAGCTAGTCACTACATAGTACAAAACAAAGTCACTTCCTCTGTTCCTATGTCTATGTATGCTTAAATCTTCGCATTCTAAATAATCCGCAAAGGATTTCGATGCGGTTTTCTTAAAAAGATAAAGTGATTGCAGAGGAAGATTTATACGTATATATTTTAAAACCGTGCGAAACCGGGGCGGGCCGCTAGTATTTAATACAGACTAATCGGCCATATAGAAAAAAAGGCAGATAAACGATTAACAAAACATAATATACTCAAAGAGGACGTGGACTGTTGTAGGTCTTCAGGAGACTTAGGGCGACATTCCACAAGCAAACTGTCTGATATATTCTGACGGTGGTGACAAGAGTCTAAAAATGTGGTACAATATGATGGTATAAATAATAACGAAATATACTGTATCATTTGAAACATCCAAAAAGATTAAAAAAAATATTTGAAATTTAATTTTATGTCAGCGTTGAAAATTTAAGTAGTTAAAAATAGTTGATTGAATCTAACGATTTTACTGTTATTCTTATACATTAACTTGTTTTTATAGATAATATAGCGGCCCGATACGTGCTTCGCTACGTATATAATAACCGCATAAATGATACAACAAAACAGTAAAAAAAGAACTGCAAAAAGTTTCAATATGTCAGCACAATCCACATCTGAAAAAAGTTTCAATTTGTCTGAAAAATACCCATTAACAAAATGATCCGCGATTTATTGAATTTGTTATAGTTTATTCATTCTTTTATTATATTCATTCATTCATCAGTCATTTGTTATAAAAAAAATATAAATAAAGAACCACTCTACCGATTTTATGCAAACTTCACATATGCCATCTACTAAATAGTCTGAACAAAGCCTAAACATTTCCTTTGGATAGGTAAATCCGCTCTTGTTATAAAAATACGATGAAAAGTGGCATTGATTTATATATATACCTAGTCTTGCCATAAATATTGTAATAAAGAAAAAAAATATTTTTTTAACTGCAAATAACAT
>NJDD01000574.1:246432-272219 GCA_002245505.1 Calephelis nemesis
CGTGTGCGTGCGCTGTATATGCATACACATATGTTTGTCTGTACCATCTTAACTTTTAAACGGATGCACCGATATCAATGCGGATTACTTTATCTAAAAATGTCGATCACGACGACAATATGTCGGTTTTTTTCAGGGACTAATAAAAACTTATAATTTTATTGATTTATTTATTAAAACAGTAACAATAAAGTCGTAATTTCCGGCAATAGTAGTTGAGTGAATCCTAGATATGGAACATATTCACACATGTTATATTTTTCCTATTGTAGGAGTGTTTGATAAATCGTCGAGCTTTGAGAAGGGTCTCTTTGCACTTAAATCATCAATTACGGATGAATTCTTTAGAAACAGACCATTATATTTGAGGATCCTAATGTTTTGCTCCGCCTTGAAGATTATAAGAGACTTATATTCATTTGTGCAGAAATGTTTATTTATTTTCGACTATACGATCTTTCGATTTCGACTTCTTCTCTTATTTGTTTTAGTTTTTTTATAGAAATAAAATGGAATATTTTTCGTCATCAAACCTTGCCTTAGTCAAAGATGTAATTGGTGTATTGTCAACCTAAGGTCTGAAGGCTTTTTTTTATGATAAGAGAAGGCAAACAAGCAGACAGATTTCCTGATGGTAAGAAATTCATGCCGCCTATAAATACCAAAGATGGCGATGGTGCGTTGCCAACCTGAGGCCGGGATGCTAGGCTCCGAGCAAAAGTAAGTTTACCAGCTACCTGACCCTCCGAACTGGAATACGTCAACAGCCAGCATTGAACGTTATGGTGGCAGGAATAGGTAAGGCGGTGATACCAATCCGGGGGAGTCGCTGTGAAACTCTACCACCTAGTGAAATGTCACGGTGCTAGTGACGGTAAGCCTATGCTCTCCTTTTACGATCTGCCTAGCAGGAAGGCAGATGGTCTATTCTGCAAAGGAGCCCGGACCAACAAGACTTTTGCGTAATTAGGTTTTTTTAACTACCCACACTGGATAATGGCAATAGCAAACACTGACGCTAGAAGGGTAGAAGAAGTTAAGACAAACGCAGTCATTTCACTGAGTTTGGTGTTTTGCAACTTACTTCGAGAGAACATCAAAGATTCAGATAAGTTTATAAAAATAATTAAATATGAATTATGTCAAAAACGTTATTATACAATAATGCTTGGGTTTAATCAAACCATTATCTTTTAAATATAACTGCATTAAAAACAGAATAAAAATAACTACGTTAATAAAGCCGACTTCAAAACTAAAAATTAAATAACAATAAAGATTTAATAATAATTAAATATTACCTATTTATATGTGCCATTTACTTATAGGTTTCAGTTGGTTTGTTTTTATTAACGTAGCTATTTTTTTTAGATTTAATTTAATCAAAATAAACATCGGGATAGGTGAAAGTAGATAAAAATGCTCACAAAATAAAATTCTAATAGACCTACCTGCATCAAACTTTTATGGGACCAGTTCTAAATTATTCCGCATCTAACAAAAAGGAATTACTTCAATCGGTTCAGAAACCTTAGAGAAATCGGTGTACATATATATATAAAAATATATTGGCCGAATTGAGAACCTCCTCGTTTTTTGAACTTGGTTAAAAATAAGACAAGCCAGGTGAATTTCTTCGGATCTTCTCTGTGAGATCCCGCGTTCCGATCCGGTGGTTGCTTTAAGGATTATATAAATGGCTCACAGGTATACATTGTACGGTCTATGTGACAAAATAAATAAATATTACTGGACAAGTAACACAAATTGAATTAACACCAAAGTAAGAAAATTATATGCTTGTGTTATGGGTGTTAGTAAACGATACTAATACATAGAAATACTAAAATAGATACCAGAATAAATTTAATAAACACCCCGACTCGAAAATACAGACATCTAAATGTTCATCACACAAATGCCTGTCCCCGTCGGGAATCGATTTAGTTTAGTTAGCCTCGCGGTTATTCGGTGTAGTTGGGCTAGCCACTCGACCAACGAGGCGTTCGAGTTAAATAACAAACGAATTAACACAAAAATAAATTAAAAAAAACTCATCAACTAAGGCGACAAATAAGAAAATATTTTAAATAAAATGAAACCAGTAAAAACCGCAAAGGTAAATCGACGGTCACATTCTAATTTGTGAAATATTAGCACAGTTATTTTAGAACATTTTCTAATAAAACATTACAACAAAAGTAAACCTCGCGTAATCATGTTTCGGTTATAGTATAAGATCCGGACCTACATCGACTTACACGGTGTAAGTGTAAGTTACACCGAGCAGATAATAGAGTAAAATATATTTAATAGTCAAGTAAGTATATTAGCAATCATGTAACAAGTAGATTGCCTAAGCAAATCCTGAACCGAACATTTTTAAATATTTAAAAAAATATTTTTCATGTATCCAATTTTTTTTCAGGCAACTCTATATATCAACACAAATTTTTATAAAACTTGTGAAAATTGTTATAAAACTGCACATATGGTGATACATTTTTTTCCATTATCCGATTCCGTGAAAGTAACTAGAATCGACAACTCTCTGTTTATAATTGCCAGCCCCAACTTTTGCAACTTCGTCTAATACCTAATTTAAGTCGGAATAAAACGATAATATTGCCAACCAATAAATGAAAAACATTGTTGCCTGTTACATATTATCTGGACTGGCAATTGTAAACAGAGAGTTGTCGATTCTGGTTACTTTCACGGAATCGGATAATGGAAAATCTTAGTCTTATACCTAATTTAGGTTAATTAGTCTTATACCTAATTTAGGTCGGAATAAAACGATAATGTTGCACCAATTAATGAATAAAAAATATTTTTTTAAAAATTGAAAAAAAAATGCCCAAAATTTTTCAGGCAACCCATTTTTAGTATATTTTCTGATATACTAAATTTGCTATAAAACCGGTTTCATCCTATTATTATCAGCTCCTTCGGACCTTACTTCGGATCTTAGACTATTATAACGGTAGCAATTGGAATGTTCCGTGACACGCCGCTATAAGCCGTTCCATATTGCGGAGTTCTGTTCTGAATATACAAAACCGTAATAACCGCAGTATTACTATATAAGTATTATTTTTTATAATCCTAACAGATGTTGTTTATGGTTTTGTCCGCGACATCATAAGAAATCAAAAAGTAAACGGATTTCCTGATAAGAAAAATATTTTCGAATAGACAATATAGATTTGCTTGGTGCGTTGTCAATTTGAAATTACATCAGATAAAGTTAGTATCTTCACGCCTGTATCCCCGAAGAGGTAGGCAGCGGCGCAACTAGGGCACCCACGGTTAGCAGAAGACACTAAATCGCACAATGTGATAGGACAATATAGATTTACTTGGTGCGTTGTCAATTTGAAATTATATGAGATAAAAATAGGTATCTTCACGCCTATATCTCCGAAGAGGTAGGCAAAGGTGCAACTAGGGCACCCACTATTAGCAGAAGACACTAAATCCCACAATGTGATAGGTGGCAAGCCTGTCACTAACCGGGCACAAATCCAATTAATTTTATGAGAAAATTGAAAATATGAATTTCAGATTATCTTTTTGTTGCATGACCCGGAGACCGAACCTGAGACCTCAAGAAGTCAAGTCTGACGCCGGACCGTTAGACCGCAGAAAAAAAGAAAGGAATCTAGGTATAATGATGAATATTGACGTTATAGCGACAGGAGTGAGAGCGGTGGAACAAATCAGTGTGGTTACTTATTAAACTATGACCTACTTAATGCACTTGCGGAATAATACAATACGGCTGTACAAGATTATTAATTTAACAGAGTGCGATCAGATCATCCCATTGCGTATAGTAAAGGATCCGATCCTTTTTTTTACGTGTGGAAAATCCCCCCGGATACCCTCCGCTCTCGGGGGAGAGCAGCGGGCTATGTCGGACTCGAACCGACTAAAAACCACACGATGACCTTCCTGCCGCCCGGCAAGGAGCGAGATGGGGTCGCGTTGGAATTCACCATCTCGCTCTGCGGCTTCGGCTCAATCCTCCTCCCGGGCTTAAAGAGGAGCGACTCCGGCCATTGGAGTCACCCTCCAGGCGTGCGAGGTTAGATAGTTCCCGAAGCACCCGTGCCCGAAAAGCACTTGCACAAGTCGGAAAAAGGATCCAAACCTACATTAACCTACATCGAGATGATAATAGAATGAAACGTATTTTAAAATAATCTTAAAATGTAAGAAATCATGACAAAATTGGATTGTCCAAAATAATCTTGCTTAGAATATTTTTCACTGTTCCAAAAATGTTTTTTATCGTATCGTTTTTTGCAGCACTAACCCACATGTTGGCGGTAAAACAGTCCTAATGATGATATATATATATTTTTTATTGTCCAATCAAGTAAAAGTAACAGGCATTGACATAACTTTTTTGACTTTACTTACCTGGCAAACCAACTAGATAACATTCAACACAACTTTTGCACATCTTATACGTCTTATACTATTAAACTACTTACCATACTTATCATCAGGATATTTTTTTATTATCTTCATTTTTAATACGTTTTCTATATAAATTTGTTTTATTCTATTATCACCTTGCTGAAGCGCAACTTAGGTTTGGATCTTATACTACTATTTTTGCAGTCGTAAGATAAGTCTAAGATCCGAAACATAGTCGGTATTTGCTACTCTTGTGTGACGGTTAGAGATTAGGATGAGCTATCCTTACTAACCTCTGTGATCGCCTCTGTGGTCTAGCGGTTCAGTAGTCCGACTAAGGTCCGACTGCATAAGGTCCCGGGTTCGAATCCCGGTTCAGTCAACAAAAAAGAAAATTGGGTTTTTCCAATTTTATTGTATTGTATTGGGTTTTTCTAATTGAAAACAAATGTTGCTCGGGATTGAAAATGTGCCCGGTTGGCAATAGGCTTGCCACCTATTACATTGTGGTTCTTAGTGTCTTCGGCTAGTCTTGGGTGTGTTGTTGTTGTTGTTGTATTGATAGTGCCTTTGCCCGGTAGCCCTTCGGAGATATGGGCGTGAAGAGTTTTTTCAACTTACTAACGCAAGAGCATTAATTTCCCTCTCGTATTGGTAACGCACTTATGCCAACATTGTTGCCTACAAAACACGAGCCTTTTTTTGGAAATCATCAATTTGTTTTTAATCCCTTAAAACATGCCTACCCCAGAAAAAAAATATTAAAAGTGCAAAATTTTTCTAATGAATATCTTATTTTCCTAAAAAAATAAAGAAAGCTTAGAATTGAAAAATAGCCGAGGAAGCGAAGGCGATCTCTTAAATCACAATTATATAATTACCTGAGTATTGTATAAATTTGAATGAGTTTTCCTTAGACCGAGGAAACGTAAAGAATTTTATTTGAATGCGAAAGCGTCACGAGTAGAGTTTACAATGTGAATGAGCGGCGGCTCTTAAGGAGTGCAATTTAAGTAAATGAATGTTTTATTTCACGCCAAGGAACTATCAAAAGTGACTTTATGTTTGCGAAAGTAGGTTGGTACATTTGAGTGTCGCTTAATATAATACAAAAATACTTTTCATTTGAATAACTGTGGCAAGCTAGTATTTGTATTTGGTGTTTATTTTTAACTGGCATATTTAAGTGTTATCCTTTTTTTAAATAATGTTTATATGATTGCCTCGGTGGTTGAGTGGTTAGCGTGCGTAAATAATGGCGATTCAATAAAGAATACAACCATGAGGCTTGAGTTAAGGTAGATGTTTGTTTTTCTGGGTGTATAATGGAATTATTTTGATAGATAGGTATTTCTTCACATTAACTAGCCATCTCGGCAAATTTTGTATCACTTGTTCAGATTGTAAAGGAAAATTTAGAATGTTTTTTTTTTAATTTCTAATGCCTAGTCACAAACTGTTTATTTTATTTATATTTTTAACGACTGTTAGAATATAAAAAAAATCTGTGTTACTACTAGTTACTACTTAGAGCTTCTATCAGTACATGTAAACTTTCATAAAAATTGGTTAAGTCGATTCGGAGGGGTACGGTAGCAAACTCTGTGACTTAATAGAATCTATACTTGCTATCGTCGGCACTTAGTGGAATTCCATTGTATATACACGTTGTTTGGAGTTAACACTTGCACTCATCCACTGTATACTTTATTTAACACTTTATTTAGTTTCCAAGCCCTGATGATGCTGTAAACAGTGAAACCAGTTGGCTAGAAAGTAACAGAAAATGTTAAATAAAGTATACAGTGGATAAGTACAAGTGTTAACTCCAAACAACGTGTATATCTGTGACTTAATATTGTTGACAGACCTCACTATAGAACAACAAAGTCACTTCCTCTGTCTCTATGTCAATGTGTATGCTTAAATCTTTAAAACTACGAAACTGATTTTCATGCGGTTTTTTAATAGATAAAGTGATTGAAGAGTAAGGTTTATATGTATATTTTATACCCGTGCAAAGCCGGGGCGGCCCGCTAGTCCATAATAATACAATCACACAATTTGCTAACATTAGGATTATATCAATTCGTGTAACTTGTCAGGAATATTTATGATTATTACTTCTTACTTCTTTTCCTATTTCTTTCTCATACAAACATTAATATGTATATCTTTTATTATTCAAAAAGCCAAGAAAAATTATGAATTTTACATTGCCATTTTAGTATTTTTAAATAGCATGATTAATAACTTTCTGGCTAAGTACGTTTTCCTTGGCTTTCAGGATTACGTAGTCGAAAAACTATTTTACTTGATTAAGCATTTTACCCCGTGTTTGTGCAGGTAGATTAGAGTAGTTGATTCTCTGCCAGACGAGCCGGAGGAGGCGATAACTGGTTAAAATATAAGTTAGTAATAAGACCACTGATGGTAGAATGCTGTGTACCAACTTGCCAATAGAGATCCACCTCCTTACCTATTCCTGTCGCCATAAGAACTCCGGAGGTCGGAATGTAGACGGCAGGATTGCACAATATGCCAAATATTGCAGCTGCAGGACAGAAACGTACCTGTAAAAACTATAAGCCATGGTTGTATATTGTAATTAAATCAGGAGACCCTTGTTGTTTGCTAAATTATCACATAAAATAAATAAATAACAATAAATATTCACAAAACTTGAATTTGGTAAGACTCTTTTAAATACAAAAAGTTTTTTAAATCGGTTCATGAATGAAAAATAAATCGATTTACAAACATAAGAAATATAGAAGTCGAACATGTAACCTCTTTTTTATGTTGGTTAATAAAAAGAATGTTACGTAGTAGGAAAATAAACATTATCTATTCTACACGCTCTACGGATGTAGCGTCGTAGGCATCTATCATCGTAGCGACACGTACAATGTTTGCTACGACTAGCTACGAGAGAAACAAGGTTGAAACTAGAAGTGGTACTCCACATGGCCTCGAAATAACAATTCTTAAGATAAAATGTTTGCTTTTAGTTTTATTCATAGGGCTTGCTTTTGAAAAACCTATTGTAGATAATATACCTACATCTAAAAATTAGATATACGTATATGTAGGCAAGATTAAACATTACTTTGAAGTGAAGCGATTTCTTAACGGAAATATTTAAATAAATTTTAGAGATAAAAAGCAAGTAAATTGTTATTGTAATTTATAAGAAAAAAAGACAAGCTCGCTGAGTTTCTTTCACTGGATCTTCTCAGTGTGTGGCCGCGTTCCGATCCGGTGGTAGTTTTTCGAGTTTAAGTAGCTTCATGCTCATATCCCCGAAAAGGTAAGAAAAGGTGCAACTAGGCGACCCAAGATTTAGGGACGAAATCACGGACGGACGGGAATCACGATGGCCCGAAAGTTTTAGTACCCCCAGAATGCAACTTTGTTTTCACTAGAAAACTGAAAATTGACTCAGTAATCGAACCCGAAACCTCGTGTGGTCAACAATGATACAGAATGACTGAACCGAATTTTTTTTTTAAATTTTTGAAACTATTGTTCCCCTTGTTGGTCCGGGCCACTTTACAGAATATAACATATTCCTTTCTGCCAGACAGCTTATAGGCGAGCATAGACTTACTGTCACTAACACCGTGACATATGACTAGGTGGTAGAGTTTCGCAGCGACTCGTACATATTGGTACCACCGCCTCATCTATTCCTGTTGCCATAACGTCAGTGTTTGCCGATGGTGTGTTTCGATTCAGCGGATAAGATTGGTATGTAAAGCCTTTAACGTGGAGAAATTTAACGTTCTATTTCTACCGGCTCTCTGGAGGTACTAATCTGGGCAAGTCGCTCCGAAACTCTACCTATCACCTATAATTATACCTTTACCTTGTCAGATGTCACAGTGTTAGATTTAGGTTTAATTTTTGTATGATTATTATTGTGTTTAAGTAGTCAGACTTGCGAACAAGCACACAAATCTTCTCATAGTTAAAGACAACCATCTTGTGTAATTTCATTTTATATCATTACATTACGTTTATAATTTAATCTTCATATATTACACATAATTTAAAGTTTTATACAGTATTAAAAAAATGTCAACCGACTTCTTACCCTCTGGACCGGAACATGTTGACAGAAACACGAGTAGGTAAGGTATGAATCCCTTTATGGATTCATTTTATTTCTTACTCTTTCTTCCCTACTTTGTGTCATTTTCAGCATCTACAATATTAGCTCCATCGGGACACGTGTATTATACTAACATAATTAGTAGGATTTTCCTGACTTTATTTTTTTCCAATTTGCTAATGAGAGAAATGTTGCTCGGGATTGCGTACAATGTAGATATGCCGAACGAAAACGACCTGTCCATTCTTAGAAAATAAAAAAACAATTGCTCTACATAAAAATATAATCTATTTAATTTGAACTAATTCTATTATGAAAAGCAGCACTTCGTTTATTTCTTTATTATGTTTTTGTAATTAAAATAAAGAAATAAAGTTTACTATCGTGTGATATATGGCTTAAAGTTTTTCGAGTATCATCGGACCGTAGCTAGTTTTTACGTACTCGTACCCGCTAATTATTATAATCATGAAACTTTTGGGGTTCACATTATATTATTTAATGATGAATGAGCCTGACTTATTACTTTGGGGATTCCCCTGCAACCGGTTTAATTTTTGACTTACAAATTTCGACCTTTGTGTGCTGACCTATAAATTAGTAATTGGGTCACACTCTTTAAATAAATTACTCTCATTTAACCTCTGCCCTATTCTGCCAGTAATTATTCTATGACAGCCAATTGGAGCTACTTGTGCAAAAGAAATACACGGCCAAATTAAGTTGCGCACATAAAAATACTAGTACCGTAGCGTACTATCCTATCACATAACCGAACACCTTGTTGTTCGAGGAATTAACGTACACGTTTTTTTCTATGATATTGGAAGGCAAACAAGCAGTCGGATTTCTTGATGGAAAGAAATTCACGCCGCCTAGAGACACCAAATCTGGTAATGGTGCGTTGCCAACCTGAGTCCGCGATGTTAGGCCTCGAGCAAGAGTAAATTTACCGGATACCTTACCCTCCAAACCGGAACATGTCATGACGTTATGGCGGCAGGAATAGGTAAGGCGTCGGTACCAATCCGGGTGAGTTGCTGCAAAACTCTACCACCTAGTCAGATGTCACGGTGTTAGTGACGGTAAGCCTATGTTTGCCTCTTACGAGCTGCCTGGCATGAAGGCAGATGGTCTGTTCTGCAAAGGAGCCCGGACCAACACGGAAATCGTTTAATGGCAGCGACCAACCGCGAGGGTGGCGTTCGATTTCCGACGTGGGCAGACATTTATGTAATGATCATCTAAAGTCTAAATGTCTATTTATGGGTTTAAGTGTTTATTAAATGTATTTTAGTATCTATTTAAGTAAAGTTATGTATTTGTATTATTGACTTCCACCCGTAACAATAATTTACCAACATTGAGGTTAGATTATTTCGTATCCAGGTATATTTTTATTGTATACATAATTTAAATGCGCTATCTTCATGATATCACATACATCCACCTTTGATCTTTTAATATATCTTCACGCCAAGTCCCACACGGGGAAGATAGAAAATATCGCATGCAAGTATTATGACTTCTACAGAATTGTTTCCTACAAACTCTTCATTTTTGACATTATCTTAACTATTAAAACATTTTGTGCTATCGTCTCTGTGGTCTAGCGGTCCGGTGACAACCTTTACTCCTTGAGGTCTCGGGTTCAATTCTTGGGTCGGGCAATAAAAAATTTACATTGGAAAATAAGTATTTTAATTTTTTTAAGTATTTAAAAGAACGTTTCCCGGGATTTGATAAGTACCTACCCGGTTGGCGATAGGCTGGCCACCTACAGTCCTTCCACCTTAGTGTCTTAGGCTAGTTGGGGGTGCCTTGGTTGTGCCTCTGACTGAATATGGCCGAGAAGATACTTTACTTTACTTTTTTGTTACAATCCCCCACCCGTCACACTCTCTATCGTTTTCCCTCTATCTCTCTTACTCTGATCTCACGATTACCAATGCACCTTAAAATATCTGAGGCGCTTTCTTTTCTAGCACATTTATCCTACTTACTCATTCTGTTATGTGTAGGTTGATTACATTTAGTATTTGTATTGTATTCAAATTCAAATATATTTTATTCACGTGGATCTATCTATACATAGATTATTGTGACGCGGCTATGTAATTCTAAAAACTACCACCGGATCGGAACACGGCCACACACTGAGACCTCTCTGTAAATAGGTTTCACATTACAATATTTGAGTGTCAAACAATAATTACTTAAGAATAAATCTTAAAAATGAAACAATTTACATTTTTAAACGGGCTCTGATAAGAAGAATGATATCAATTTATCGGTATTTTTCTAACGACTTCATGAAGAAAGAGGTTTTAAACCTAAAGTAAAGTGTCGTAAAGTGTAGGGATATAGTAAGTGTTGTGTGTCTCGATATAGTGCCCAGAAATGATAGTGCCAAAGATGTTAGAAAAAAAAGAATAAGACGGAAAGTTGACATTCTCATCTGTCAGTAGATCCACCTGTAAAAAGTGGCAGCTCGCTGCCGCAGTCAAGTCGCGACTATTTGTATATCAGGCTTTATAATTTGTGTTGTGTAAAAACCTAGCAACTAGGACGCAATAACGACAAGTAAAATAAAAATATATCGTGAGAAAGAAAGTATCTTCACGCCTATATCTCCGAAGGAGTTGGCAGAGGCACAACCTGGGCACCCACGATTAGTCAAAGACTAAATCGCAAAATGTGATAGGTGGCAAGCCTATCCCCAAACGGGCACATATCCAATCCCGGACAACGTTATTTTCATTAGCAAAAATCTTAAAGAGGTTATCTATTTTTCAAATTTATATGAATTCTTCTAATTAGCCAATTAGGGCGCCTACAAATTCAAAGTACTAAGCTTCACAAGCCACGAGAAAGCTTGTAGCCATGGGGGACGTACCTTGTTAAAAGCAAAACAACTCTTGTACCGTAAAATTATTAATCAATAAATTTATTTTTTTCTTGCGTGTCCAATGTTCTCGTGTATTACGTGACGAAGCAATCTTAAAATCAAATAATATTAATAACAGTAAAGTAAATAACAGCCACTATTATTACATATTACGTATAATTTTAACAATACGGTCAAAATAAGGCGCTACAAAAATAAAGCTGTTTGAGTATGTGTGAATAAAAGAAACATTTTTTCTTGTGATTGATTAGCTAACAAGGAAGCGGATGTTGTCTTGCTAAAAGATAATCGTTTAAAGACACCAAAGATGTTAATGGCGTTTTCTTGTGGTTGGGATCTTAAGCCATGAGTGACCACAGTAAAGACTAATGTTATAGTAACCATTGTAACCAAAGCTTTTATAGTAGTCTGTTCGTGATGGTGAGTTTATTAATAAAAAATGTATGTTCTGATTTAAGATGTATGTGTCTTAAAAACGAACATTAGATAGAAGTACAACAAAAACCACAACTGCTTTACTCTGTACTTTAGTTTTAAATATAATTAAGAATACTAATTAATATAGCATTAGTTATCATGAAAAAATGAGCGCTATAGGGAGTTTTATACATTTTTTTAAGTTTTGATACTTTGTCGTAAAAATTCAGGTTTTATACAATTATTTACATATTCAGACAGTTTACACTTTGTTGTTTTTTATATTTTTAATTGGTAGTTGTTAACATAATTCAAATATTGAATAACTTCCTGGTGTTGGTGAGGGCTCTTTTGCAGAAAAGACTATCAAATATGTATGAAATGAATTATTGTGAAATGCGAGCATACCCTTACCGACACTAATACCGTGACAACCTACTAAGTGGTAGAGTTTCGCAACTACTCGCATGGATTGGTACCACAGCCTTATCTATTCCTGCTGCTATAACGTCAGTGCTTGCCGTTGACCTGGTTTCGAAGGTAGCCGGTAAACGTAATTTTGTTCGAGGCGTTATATACCGGCTTCAGGTTGCCAACGCACCTTAACCACCATTGGTATCTCTAGGCGGCGTGAATTTCTTACCATCAGAAAATCCGTCTGCTTGTTTGCCCTCCAATGTCATAAAATAAAGTAATTAAAAAAATATGTTAAAACTTTTATGATGATTCTCTTGCAGTTTTAGTTAAACTAGTGGTCGCCCGGTGGTCAAAATTAGACCATAATAAATTTTAATATCTTGTTGATAAGAACGCCATCTTCATTTCTTAAGACGAACTACTTTGTTCCAAACTTTTTAGAGCGCCATATGTGATCTTTTATCGTTATTATCAATATATTTGTTTGTGTGTCAAATGCATGGTAGTGTGGTGGTGTATTTTATTGATTGATTTAATGTACTTTGTAAACATGTTTATTGATAAATATTAGCGTTCTTCACTTTCCTGCGTCCTGCGTTTAGTAAAAAGGGGTCCTAAGTCTTGGCATCACAGATTAATATATAGATATGATTACAATCTAACTAACTTAAAATTGCTAATATAATGAATACCCGTAAAACTTAATCTAAATATTTAAATTATTCAACATATACAGCCGTATATGTTGAATACCGCGAAATATTACTAGCCAGTAATATTTCGCGGTAGACTAACTAACTTCTCCTTGGATTTCATTGTAACACTGTGTTTTTTTTTGTAATAAGACAGCGGGTAAGCACATGACTGTCCTGATGGTAAGAGACGAGTCAACTCTTCAGTATTTACATTTCATTAAAAATATTTAAATTTCTCCATACAAATTACGCAAATTGACCTAACTCCAAAGTAAGAAAAGTATGTATAATATCAGAACACAGAAAAACTTAAATATATGTTAGTATACCAAATGCCTTCCCCGATCGGATATCGAACCTAAACATCGAGGTTAAACTCAAAGCGCAAGACCAACGAAAATATCTGTACTAATATTATAAAGAGGAAAACTTTGTTTGTTTGTTTGTTTGGTTGTAATGAATAGGCTCAAAAAGTACTGGACCGATTTTAAAAATTCTTTCACCATTCGAAAGCTACATTATCCACGAGTAACACAGACTTTATTTTATTTAAAAAAAATAAGGTTCCATAAGATATTTGGATTTTCGGACACAAACTGAAAAAAATCAACCTAAGAAGTTACTTATTTTGCGTACGCTGCCTAAACTACAAAAGATAGAATCATAAAATGTTGCAATTAATTGTAGATCTTATAAATATCTACAAAAAGGTCCGCGCCACACTATACCTATCTATGTCGAGTGAGGCACAACAACCACATTTTTATTTAAAAATCTTGAATTTTTTTTGTACTACATTTAAACGCGTTTATTTTATTCTTGCTATTAATCCTTATCAAAATAAATTATTTCATCAATAAGTACAGATTGTGTCGATAATATTTGGTCTTTCAATGATTAAAATTGGACGTTTTGTTTTGAAGTTGTCGTGAAATTAAAATATTACGATTTCTGCACGGCCCGTTGCGATGTGGGCGTCACCAATATTAAATAAATATACTACGCGGGCGAAGCCACGGGAAACAGCTAGTTTCATATAAAGGCAATCAAGCAAACTATATTATGTCATTACTTTAAATGGAATAGTAGCAGCTTCTTCGATCATAATCAAGAAAATTTGTTAATCCAGTAGAGATATTTCATTACTAATGATAACATATGTATCCGAGATGGTAACACATTAATTGTATAAATATCGCACTAGTAGTTTTGAGCTACTTAGTGATGCATAATTTTTTTAGTCAGATCATGACAAAATTACTACGGGACCATCTCGGTATCATGACCAGTCTTCCCGACAAAGAACTATACAAAGCAATCCGTTATTGGTCGAGAGATCACTTAATAAACTTATAAAAAAAATATGCAGTTGTTATAATAACTTCCTATTTTTGAACTACGTTAAAATGTTAGATTTAGATTTAATAAAACTTTAACATCTCTGCGTGTACTAGTATGTCTTGGAGTTTTGGCGCAATCGTAAATGAAGATGGTCGTACTTTTTTTTTTAATGTTAAACTTCATGTTTAAATTTTTTATACATTGGGAGGCAAACAAGCAGATGATTTCCCGATGGTAAAAAATGCACGCCGCCTAGACACCAATGGTGGTAATGGTGCGTTGCCAACCTGAGGCCGGCATATTAAATTGAGTGAAATTGGTTAATTTATGTAGAAATCAGATTAATTTTGTTGAGCTTGAATAACGAAGCCACAGCTTTACTCAAGACCCTGACCTGACATAACTTTGTACATAGTGACTAATGATATTGGCAAAATAAGTCGTGAAAAACGATTGAAAGCCATACTATAAAAGAAGAAGAAGAGTACGCATTACTATCAGGATAATTTCCTGCTAGTTTACATGCAACATAAAATCTAGCAAAATCACTATCCGGACACAACGAGATAAGCAAAATATTTAACTAATTAACAAATACCAGAGCTCAGTTGTATCTCTTACAAATTGGTTTCTGTTCATAATGTGAAATCTAAAATATTTCTGTCTGTACATTTAATATATTTCCTACGCCTTGCTTCTGATTATAAATATCGCAATGAAGCCTATATCACCTCGTTATCTTATTCCTTCTTAACTATTTTCTACCGAGGTTTAACTATTTGAAGAATTTTCTTTTTCATGCTATGAGAAAGCAAATGCTTGAAGCAGTTCTTGTAACAATAAAATAAGTCTTTGCTAACAGACATAATAAATGTTACTAGTCTATCGCCGTCTTATGGCCAGGATTTAGGCTACAAATCCACGTCTACCGGTTACCCAATCTCTAGCACGTGAACTAATAAAAATATAAGTAAAAATCTCATTTACTACCGAAGCTTTGTTTTATCGAAACCGGTCTAATCAAGACATCTTCGACTAAAAGAAAACTTTCTTAAAAAAAGGGAAATGTCTTCCTGCCAGGAAGCTAAATGGGTATAGTATAGTGCCGTGCTGCAGAGATCTACCAAATCACCTATTCCTGTCGCCATAATGATCGTGTGCTGTTTTGGTATGTAGGATACGGAAGCCGGTAGATTTACACAATAGGCTATAAGACAGAGACGCACCCATAACATCTGTGGTGCAATGTTATTTTTTACTATCAGGATAACCGTTTGTTTGTTAGTTATCTTATAAGGTTATAATATGACGATTAATACCTTACAGGTAAAACGGCAGGAAAATAATAGTTGATTTACACAATATTAGTAAACATTTTGACAAAAGCAGACTTTGCAGATGGTGCAAGCAAAGTTCATCAGAACACTGCATAAATTAATAGGATATACACGAACAAAGCTTCGAAAGTTGGAGTTCAATCTCGGAAATGTTGAAACCAGAGAAATTTCTGTTCCGAGAGCAGAACAGGTGTTCAAATATATTTTACAGGTGCTAAAGGAAGATTAGTTTTTGTTTGGATCTAATAAAGGTATAACATTTGTTTGCACATGTAATTTGTTTAATACATCTGGTCACAGATAGGAAGTTTTTTATTGCATAATGTAAAGCTTTTGCACAAATTTTTATGATTGCCTTTTTGTTCTAGCGGTCCAGCGTCGGACTTGACTTCATAATGTTCCGAGTTCAATTCCCGAGTATAGTTAATTGTAACCAAAAAAATAAATAAAAAATCCGCATCGAAATCGATCTATTCGTTAAAAAGTTATGATGCTAGAAACAATTACCTACACACACAGACACGTCAGTCTTATTCATTCACACTTTTGTGTTCGGATTAGCGTATACGAATAGCTCCGACTAACTACGAGGCTCGGGTTCGGTTCCTAGGCCAACATAAAAAGGGGGACCAACATTTCTGTGATGAACATCTATCTAAAGGTCTGCAGATTCTGCGTGTGGGATTTCATTAAATTTATTCACGTAATAAGTATTTCTATGCGTTAGTATTGTTGACCGACATACATACAAGCATTTAATTTACTTACTTGGAGTTATATTCAATTAGTGTAATGGGTCCGAGGATATTTATTTCAAATACCCTGTTTTTTCTATCAGGGTTTAAAAATAAGAATCTTAGTGAAGCTTTTTATAGGAGAGAATTATCCATCTTGTCTAGTTCCACTTAAGCAAACCTTTTCTTCTTAGCAAACATTGTACGTGTCGCTACAATGATAGATGTCTACGACGCTACATCCGTAGAGCTTGTAAAAGGTAAATATTTGCTTCTACGTATCACTTTTGCCTCTGTAATTTGTTTGCACGGTATTGGCGTTTACTAAATGACTACCGGGTTTGAACCCCTGGGTAGATAATTTAAAACAGTCTAAGCTTTCTGAAGTTTTTAATAAAACCAACTTGTCCCAAGATTGGATAAGTCGCCTATAGGCGAAATGTTTGCCACCTGTCAAAAAAATACATTTTTGTGAAAATAAAATACCTTTATTTACCTACTTACTTACCTTTATGTATTGTACGAAACTTGCTTGTGACTACTATGCTAGAGAAGTTTATCGTCAAAACGAATGCATGGATTATGCCCTATAAAAATAATACCGTGTAGACGAGACATATATAGAGTAGAGTAACTTTGTTTTCTTTTTTTTAATGATATTGAAAGACAAAAAAGCAGACGGATTTCCTGGTGGTAAGAAATTCACGTCGCCTAGAAACACCAAAACGGTAATGATGCGTTGCTAATGTTAGGCCGGGATTTTTATCGGCTACTATATTCCCCGAACCGTAACACATCAATGGCAAGCACTAACGTTATGGCGACAGGAATAGTTAAGACGGTGGTACCAATCCGGGCAAGTTAATGCGAACTCTACAACCTAGTCAAATGTCATGGTGCTAGTGACGGTAAACCTATGGTCACCTTTTACGAGCTGTCTGGCACAGAAAGGCAGTTGGTCTATTGACATGACATGACAATTCAATAATAAGTAAATTATCCCACAGAAAAACTTTTGGATCTTACCCCTTAAAAATGAATTGCCCAAATAGCAAGGTAAATTTTGAACTTCAACAGTACTTCCAAGAGAAAAATAAAATCTATTTGACTCGTTGCTGTAAAAAAATAAACAATTCTAGCGATATTGGTATCAATAAAATTTGCTATTTTTATAACATTATATGCTTAAAAGCTTAGTCATAATATTAGTTACTTATATGAAGGCCCCTTGTATTTTATGTATATTCCTGAAATCGTAGTAAAATTCAATTTGTTACCATTAAACAACCACTGCCACTTTTGTATTTACCTTCCTTTCGTTAGGTACCTATTAAAAAAACTGAATTTAAAATGTATAATTTTCAAAGTGAAAACCTGTCACTCTGAAAATTATTTCTTACATTAATGAGTACGCGCTTTTTATCGCGTTTCTCGTTTTGTCGTTCTTGCCAAACTATTTTTGAAATAAAATAAAAAAGTAATTATTAGTTCTGACACTAAAGACTGAGGTAGGAGGGTAACCTTTCAGGTACACATTAGCAAAAATAAAATGAAAACTGTTTTTTATTCTCTAACTTAAATAAAAAAATAATTAGTCATTAGTCAGAAGATACTAAATATTATAACTAACTGAGGTAGGAGACATTAGGGAACTCTTTCACATAGACGTTAGTACAGAAGCAATGATTTTTTTTATCTATCAGTAAAAGTCCCGTCAGCATCAGTCCAGCCGTTTTAGAGCATAGCCTAAACGACCTGATAGACAGGCAAATTTGTAAAAACTGTAATTGTGGTAGGTATTTGTAAGTCATTTACAGTAGTACTATTTAAATTATGCGCGTCGGCTGCATTCGCCAAGCTTCGGAAATCCGAATGTATTTTAAAGTTATTCATATATAGTTGTTATTACATAAATAAAAATGTGTGCGTGTACTAGCGTACACTCATAAGAATTGAAGAAGTGAAACTTCTTTATGACGTTATTTTTCAAAAAATAATTTACTATATGCACTTTACAGAAATTGGTTAAATAAAGTTTAACGCCAATCCCTACTCCGCTGGAGAAAGTATACTTCAAATAACGCATGGTGGGGATAAGAACAAAGATGGCGCGTAACGGAAAAATGTGACGCGTAACGAAAAAATGTTACACAATTACCTTTCCCAACCCCAATAAAGAAGCTTCACTTCAATGAGTTCGCTTAAATTTAGATTAGTTACCTTACTCTTGAAGTTCGATTCGTACAATATTGGAAATTGGAATCGAGTATGTCATTTTAGGTACTATTGAACACAATACTGTTGAATTATTAACATTTAGTTAGCAGTAAACAATAAAGTATTTTATGGGATTCGTTGAATTTATTTGTAACTAAATGTGAATAATCCGCTACTACTGTGTTCAAAAGTACCTAAAATGATATATACGATTCCAATTTCAAATTTGTATGATATCTAGATTCAAGAGTAACCCTATAGGGCAGCCAAGTTAAAAATAAAAGTGTAAATTTAAATTATTATATATTAATAAATAAAAGTGTAGGTACAGTAGATTTTTATGTAGGTAATAAGAAGCAGTTATGTTAATTATATAAACAGACACTCTAATTATATTTATTAGATGTATGTAATCGCTTTTATCTAGCGGTTGATGTTACGCTTGACTTCATAAGGTCTCGGGTTCAATCTTTGGGTCGGGCAATCAAAGGAAAATGTGTTTTTCAATTTTCCAATAAAAACTAAAAATAGGTAGATAAAAGTAAAATTTCTGGCCTATCCTACGCATAAGACCCTGACCATTATGGGGAGAATAGCATACATACAAATACGCTTTTATGATATTCAGATTTGGCATTTCTATAGCCACCATTCAAACCACTACGAATGGGCTTATGATTAAAACCTACATTAAAATTGAAAAGCTCACAAAATATATTAATCTGAAATAAAATGGAAGCGTACTATCAAAATTAAATAATTTATGAGTTAGTTAGTCATGTAACATTCATGAAATTGGATAGTGTGTTTTTTGATTGGATTGGATTGTGTGTAAAAGCCATTAAATTTGTGTTATTTCACATTTCCAATAGCGAAACATTTTATTTTCGATTCACGGTAAACAAGCAGATGGATTTCCTGATGGTAAAAAAATCACGCTGTATAGACACCAAAGGTGGTAATGGTAGCCAACCTGAGGTCGCAATGTTAGGCCTCGAACAAAAGTAACTTTATCGACTATCTTACTCTCCGATCCGGAACACGACGATGGCAAACATTGACGTTATGGCGGCAGGAATAGTAAAGAGTTTGTATAAAAATTGTTATGATGAAAGGAAACTAGGCAGGTCTACAAGGGTCCTGTCACTGAACACTCGATACTCTCTGACTATACCTGACAAAGGATTTGACGTCAAGATATATATTTATGTAAAATAATTAAATAACTTAAAATACTGCAGCATCACTTTAGGACGGTAGAGTCGTCACATTCCACCGCTGGAAAAATGGCATTATGGAACTTCCAAGAAAGTATCGTCAAAGCTTTAGTACAAAGATGTAATAAAAAAGTTTCTAGGAATTCGTAGTGTTAAAAATGGTTTCAGTAAAATATACCTCTCGCAATAGCTTCTGTAGTCTTGCAGTCCAGATGGACTGGACATGAGGTCCAAGGTTCGATTCCCAGGACGGGAAACAAAGAGAAATTGTGGTTTTAATATTTTTTTAATATAAACAATGTTGCTCGGGATTGGATGTGTGCCCGGTTAAGCGATAGGCTTGCCACCACCTATCACACTGCGGGTCTTAGTGTCTTCGGCTAGTCGTGGATGCACTGGTTGTGTCTCTGCCTACCTCTTCGGGGATATGGGCGTAAATATAATTTTAGTTACTCACCTTATTCAAAATCAGTTACGCTACTAGTTTTGTAGGTATGACTTTTTTCTCTTTTCATCTAAATTAATTCCACAGCAAGAACACGAATTTCAACATATTATTTGTATTACTTTTAGGAGAAAATGTAAGTAACTGTCAAAGATAAGTAAACGTAAAAAAAATAATTCTAATAATTAAAAAATTAAAAAAAAAGGTAAATACAATATGTTTCGTATTATTTAAAACATTTTTTTATAAATTTTAGTTATTAATGATACGATTTTGGGTACATTCTTTTTTTCAATTTTAAAAAGATTGTTTATATAATAAATGACATCAATTCTGAGAAACCCATTTAAAAAACGTAGGAAACAAAAAAAACATATTCTGAAAGAAAAACACCAACACGGCAGATAAAAATAGAAACCACCTTCAAATAAAACCTTCCCACAGTTATTCAAATAGAAAATATTTTTGTATTTTCATTAAGCGATACTCAAATGTACTAACCTACTTTCGCAAATATAAAGTCGCTTTTGATAGTTCCTTGGCGTGAAATAAAACATTCATTTACTTAAATTGCACTTCTTAAGAGCCGCCGCTCATTCACATTGTAAGTTCTACTTGTGGCGCTTTCGCATTCAAATAAAATTCTTAACGTTTCCTCGGTCTATATAAAACTAAACACATTTATTCAATACGCGGGTTATTGTATAATTGTGATGTAAAAGATCACTTGTATTTTTATACGACACGTTTTTTTAATCGCTTTGTTGGTCGAGGGGCTAGTATACACGTCTTACGACACCGACCAACCATGAGGCTCAGGTTCAATTCCTGACGTGCGCAGGCATTTGTGGCATGAACATTTTACTTGCATTTCTAGGTCTGGTTATAAAATATGTTCTGGTATTTATTTAAGCATTTCTTTGTAACACCCTTAACATAAGTATATAATTTGCTTTTTTTGTGATATTGGAAGGAAAACCTTAACTATTTTATCGTGGAACACCTGAACTATTTTATCGTGGAACATCAATTAAATTTCTTATTTTATGATAATGGAAGGCAAACAAGCAGACGGATTTCCTGGTGGTAAGAAGTACACGTCGCCTTGAAACACCAAATTTGGTAATGGTTCTTTGCCAACCTGAGGCCGGGATATTAGACCTCTAGCAAAAGTAAGTTTACCGGCTACCTTATCTTCCTTACCCGAACAAGTCAACGGCAAGCACTGACGTTATGGCAGGAATAAAGCAGGCAGAAAAAAGGCGGTGGTACCAATCCGGGCGAGTCGCTGCGAAAACTCTACCACCTAGTAGATGTCACGGCTTACTTTTATGGTTAGATTCAATTTGTTTAATTGGTCTCGAAGACATATTTATTATTTAAATATAAATTAATCGTATACAAAATCATAATTTAACTAAAACACAATGACATACAAAAATGCATATAAGGTAAGCTTTATTTTCATCTGCAAAAATACAAGCGGTGACATTACAATAATAAAATTAAAAATATTTGATAAGACTCGGCATAATCTAACTCAGGTATAGTTAGTAAGTGTCTCGGCAGTGTGAGCTTTACATCAAAAAATCAGATAAAAATCAGTTTTTTAGGAGTCATACATATATAACATTAATTTAAATATATTCTTCTTTAAATCTTCAAAATATTAGGCCGTTACAAATAACTCAAGTTTTTTGACAAGTATGGAATAATCTCCTAGTGCCTTTGCCAAAGCATGTAATAATTTTGATTCGCAGGAGGCGTCATTTTTGTCATTAGAACAGTGGTCGTAACTAACCCAATAGGGTATTGTCAACTCACTGTCTACTACCACTTCACATTATTCCTATTACAATCACGTCATGGTTTTGGGAGGTAGTTCGACCAGGCAATAAACTCACGTGGCTTATTCAATACCACTGTTAGTGTCTAGGTGATGAGTATTTCTTATCATCAAGAAACCCAACCTATGTCAACGTCAACGTCAGTGCTTCCCGTTGACGTATTTCGGTTCAGAGGATAAGGTAGCCGGTAAACTTACTTTTGCTTGAAGCTTAACATATTGACCTTAGGTTGGCAGCGCACCACTACCACCTTTGGTGTCTCTAGACGGCGCGAATTTCTTACCATTAGGAAATCCGTCTGCTTGTTTGCCTTCCATTATCATACTTAAAATAAGAAAATTAATTGATGTTCCAAGATAAAAAAGTCTCCGAAATCCACTTGTTTGTGTTACGAATGTGGAAGAAGCTACGTAGGTCCCTATGAGTCGTCATACTTGATATTTTCTGACTAGTCCGCAAAGGATTTGACGTAAAGACTTTTTATTGTAAGAATTAAATGTCAGAAAAGAAGCTGTCAGATTTAGGGTCTTTCTATAAAAAATAACATATGAGATTTTAAACTTAAATCGTCGCATAATATTAACATTTTTAATTATTTATACGGGATACTCACGATCTTCTTTTATTTTATTTCTCATCTGTAAATAGATCCTCCTGTCAAAAGTTGCAGCTCGCTGCCGCAGTCCCGTCGTGACCACGACCTATGCAACTAGGCCGAAATATCGACAAATAAAATAAAAGAAGATCGTGAGTATCCCGTATAAATAATTAAAAATGTTAAAAATAATATATTTTATAGGAGTTATGTCACCGGTATATCGCAGCCGGGATAACGTAGGTCAGTATAAATCGTCTTTCTCGATATTCTCTGCCTAGTTTGCAAAAGATTTGACGTAAATAATTTTTGTCGAAAGTCTCAAAATCTGACAGATTTCAGAAAAAGAAACCAGTCAGTTTTTTGGTCTTTCTATAAAAAATAAGATGCAGTTTTTGCGCCATCGTGAATGAAGGTGGTCGTTATTTTTTCATTATTATTGAATTTTGTGTTTATATTGTTTTACCAATTTACCAATTTAGGTGGGAAATAGATTAATTTTGTTCAGTGAAAATGCACAAATGAAATAATCATGAAGAAATTAGCGTATCGTGTATTACCTAATTTACTGTATTACCTAAGAGCCTCACAATATGACTTACTGATGACTTATGGCTAATGACTTATTATAATAGATTAAATTTGATATAAAATTTGATGAAAATGTCTACTTGACTAATGTTAAAATACTTACGTATAGGCCAAAACCTAAAGTAAGAAAAGAAAAAAATAAGACATTTTCTATGAGTTATGTCACTGGTATATCGCAGACGGGATAACGTTTTATCCACACACATTCAGGATTTGTCGACCTGGTTCAATTTTCACGAACATTCCCATTTAAACTTGGAATTGCGTCCAGCTTTATTGAGATCTGCGACATTGGATCTCTTAAGAGGAAAGCAAACATTTTTAAAACTCGGATGTGCAGTTAGCTTTCAATAACAACTTACTATTAAATAAGCTAAGAAGTAACGGCAATGACTTCTAAGTAATGCAAAAAGTTTGAACTTGTGTAACTATTTGTTGGACTTGACTGTTTGAGGTCTTGGGTTCGAATCCCGGGTCGGGCAACAAAAAGAAAATTGGATTTTTCCAATTAACAATTGTGTATAACTTTCCTAAATTTTAAAATATCAAATTAACATCTGTAACTCCGTTAACTTGGTCTAGTGATTACGTGTATTATACGCCACATACAAACATAGATATCATATTAAAATAGAGTAACGAGCGCTTACAAAACATAGTTGTCTGGATAGAATAATAGGTATCGGCTTAAAAATTGAATTGTGAGCAACTCTCATTCTCCTTAATCAAAAAGTAATTATCTATATTAATTCCATAGTTCAGTAAAGCTGCTAATTAAACTTTAAAAATGAGAGTTATGGCAACTTTTGGCAGAAAAAATTAAATACCCATGTTTTCACAGCAGGATGGCGCGAAACCATAACTTTTGCCCCGGAAATTGTTCGGCGCGGTTAAAAAAGTTTTCACTTCAATAAATAAAACTCTGCTTCCTACCGACCATAAACACTTCATATAAATAAAACACCGCTACCGCGTACAACCATAAAGGCAAAAGTATTTACAAGTAGGCCAGTCATAAAATTTGATTTTCATAATACCTTTCATAGCTTATAGTCTAGTCAAAATAATTTTATTTGTATAAAGTAGGTTGCATTCATTGCACTTTAGGTGAAAACTTGCCATAATTATGGTAGACATATCATTAGTGAACTTAAAAATAAAAAGTCACCAATTTTGAACCAATACTTTTTTTGTATTCGACGAAAAAATAAAAAAATAACAACTCTTAAACAATTATTATTTTGGTGGTTTTGTAAACAGCGGTGTATTTTGGCATTATTTACCCACAATGATAATAATATCCTGTAAAAAGTTATAATCTGAGTCGATATATACTTTTTTATAAAATATGCTTTAAAGAAACGTTAGGTTCAATATCGGGGATTATGAGTATTTAAGTATTACGTTAATGAAAAAAAATCGCATTTTTATGTATATCTCAAAGCGCAACAAAAAGCATGGAAACTATCTTGAATGTATCATAATACATCCATACTACTCTTCAAAAGATAAATTCGCAAAGTGTCTTTAATTCAATTATCTTATATTGACTGGACTATTATGAAGTTGATGTAAACCGTTCAGGAATTTTGGTGTGGATATAAAAAAAGTTTGTTTGCTGTGCCAACGAAATAATTACTTTTCAGTATATTTTATATCCCTAGGCGAAAGAGTTATGAATAAAGTTACTAATAAGTTGGAAAATGAAGAAAAGTTAAATGCAACATTTTTACTCATGAGACTTTGCAGTGTTGCTGGCTTACCTTCTTAAATACTTTTGTTTAGTAACGTTATGCAGTACAATAAAACTGGGCAATATTTATAACTTAGCCGCCATTTTGAATGTTGTTTAGCACAATGTCTATTTTACTTTTTCATGTATGAAGCATCGTTCTTCAATAGCCATACCATAAAAATACAATTTCCTTATTCTAGGGTTAGATTTTTGTAATAGTTGATGAATTTTTGCCCAGAAATATTTATCACTTCTCAGGCCAATGAATGACTTAGTTCACATATTATTATGATGAAGTGAGTTTTGTGTCCCAACTCCGAATTTTAACAGCATTAGTCCAGGTCCTCTATGTAGAATATTCTATCTGATCTTGTAAGATGAAAAGTTTGTAGTTCATTACAATAAAAACTACTGGTTTTAGAGCGCTCTGCAGAATACTTGCCTGAGTAGGGATCCACTACATCACCCGTTCCTGCCGCTATAGTAACAGTTATGTTCCGGTCCGGGGGGGAGGGCTAGACTTTCATAAAAATCTAACATTTCAGCCACAGAAAAGCAACACGTCATAATCCCATGTTTTTTTTTTATATAAGAGGAGGCAAACGAGCAAGTGAGTTACCTGAAGGAAAGTGACGCCCGCCGCCCACGGGCATCCGCAACACCAGGAGTATCACAAATACGTTGCCGACCTTTAAGGAATGAGTACGCTCTTTTCTTGAAGGTCCCCAAGTCATAATTGTTTGGGAATA